>PVKA01001309.1:122798-151418 GCA_004027165.1 Ctenomys sociabilis | reverse complement strand
TTTTTTTTTTTTTTTTGTGGAACCGAGGATTGAACTCAGGCCCTTGTGCTTGTCAGGGAAGCACTTATTCCACTGAGCCATCTCCCCAGCCCTGAGCAATTGCTTTTAAATGTGAAATGAACTTTATGCCTCCTTTCACTATGTTACACATGATGGAGGTTTGGGTGCATCGTCATACAAAACTGAAACTTACGTTCCTGAATGTTCTTGCTAGCTCCATGAGTTTGGGCAAGTTTCGTAAATGAACATTGTTTTCGCTCCCTTATGGGAGATGATTTCTGATTTCTGTTGAGGAGGTTAAAGAGTGGACAACTTTATTACAGCAAAACAGTTGCTGCTCTGTGATATCTTTGATATTGTTTATTCTTACTTTGGCTTGAGGTTATATACTCCTACACTTGACATACACATGCCTTCTTTTTTACTTTGATTGTATATTTTTTAAATATTTTTTCTATTTTTCTGACACAGGATCTCACTATGCAGTTCAGATTCATAGTGATTCTCCTGTCTCAGCCTCCTAAGTGCTGGGATTATAAATGTGTGCACCACGCCCGGTTTCTGGGCAGCATGATACACCGGAGTGTGGCTGGCACGGCATGCAGCACTAGAGACTGAACTTGGGATCTTGTGCTTTCCAGAAAGGAAGTCACTTAGCCTGCCAAGCTATCTCTTCAGCCTTGTATATATATTTTTTAAATGGCAAATAATGCTGTAAACATTGTCAATTAAACTTAAATTAACAGTTGCATTTTCAGGCACATTTTCTAAAGCCTTTTCATTCCTTTCAACATTTGTAGCACAGACTCATTTAAACAAAACTTTCTCAAAAGGCAGTAAGTAGAAAAGGGAATGCATAGCACAGAAAGGAAAAGAATATACTAAAGGAAGTTGCTGTGAACTCTCAGTCTGTGGGGTGTTTCAGAAAACTGCTGATTTCCAGCTGTCTAGAGACACCACTAGTGGATGCTGAGGTTTCTATTTTTATTTTATTAAAGTACAAATATCAATGAGACAGTTTTAAGATACCTTGACAAGATGGATTTGATAAATTAATACATTGCAAACTGTTTTCGTATCATAGAAGGTGCATACATGATATTATACTTATAGATATTATTATACCATATGTCTCTTATCAGTAAATTAAGAGAGTGTAGCCGTTTACATATCTTAAGTTTTTATACCTGAATTACATCAAAGATTCAATAATTAATACTTTCTACCTTGTTATTTTCCTAGTGGTTGTCCATAGTACTAGAAGCCGACATTATATCCTGTCCAACTACCATTAGTGCAAATCTTGCCTCTTATAGGATTATGTAGAACCACAGCGTTATCTATCCCAACTGTACTGTCTATACACACACATCGTGATTCTTCCTTTCTATATCCCTTCCTTTATGTACATCTGTGGAAGATGGGCACTCCATTGTCATTCAACTAATTTAGGTGCCTGAACTCAACGACACAACCCAACACAGTCCAGCATTCCACAACAATAGTGAGTTATCTGAAGAAGTTGTTGACCATAGCCATTTACCATAGCTCAACTTACTATTATGGCCCCACAGTGTATACCTCATTTTTATACTTGTCTGCTGGATGGTTAAGACCTAGATAGAGCAAGACCTATACACCAACACATGTACTTTTTGTTTCTTATGAAGTCAGTGAAGTCCCCTCAAGGTTTATCTTGTAGTCCTGTACAAATGATTCTGTAGATCATTTGTCTGTGTCATCCCTGTGGATGAGTCACAGCCAATGCTTGACCTGTTTGCTCTCTGTGAGAGCCTGAGAGAAAGTTTTCTCTCCATGTGACTCTCCCCAGGCATACTATAGAACCTCAATCTCTTTCCTCTGTGGCTCCATAATCTCCTTGTTCAGAAATTTGGAGCTCAACTGAGTTTCATGATGTTGCAGTACAGGTTCTCCTATGTCCTGAGTCTTCACTAACCTTGAAAGGCTAGGGCCAAAATATTGGCTGGCCTTGTGGCTCTTCTATTTCTCCAATTTTGATCTGCGAACTTAGGTTGTCAACCATCCAAAAGAAAAGCTGACTAGTATCCTGCAGCATATACAAGTCACTTTGCCTTATTTGACTCAAATGTTTTTAGTTGTTGTACATTTGAATTTGCATTTCTTCTTTTTGCTTCGTATACTAGGGAGACTATACAGTATTTGCACGTGTGTGTCTGGCTTATTTCACTTATGAGTATATGTTCAAGTGGCGTCCACTTCAATATAAATGCTTCAAGCTTATCATTCTTAATAGCTGAATAAGACTCCATTATATAGAAATACCACATTTTTTCAACCATTTTTCATGTGATGGATATCTTGGTTGTTTCCAAGATTTTGCTATCACATATTGTGCTGTTGTAACATAAGTAAACATATATCACTATGATACAATGTTTTCAGTTCCTCTGGGAAAATTTTCAGTAGGGGGATAGCTGACTTGAATGGGATTTCTAGTCCTACTCTTTTTACGAGTCTCCACACTGACCTCTACAATGGTTGTACCAGTCTACATTCCCACCAACAGAGGAGAAGTGTTCCCTTTTCCCCACAACCTCTCCAACATTTGTTGTTGGTTGATTTCCTTATGATAGCCATTCTTTCTGGAGTGAGATGGTATCTCAGTGTTGTTTTTATTTGCATTTCATGGATGACTAGCAATATGGAGCATGTTTTCATATATTTATTCGCTTCTTGAATTTCATCCTCTGAGAAGTGTGTATTCATCTCAGATGACCATTTCTGAATTGGGTCTTTAAATTTGAGGTCCCAGTTACATCTTAGTTCTTTATATATTCTAGACAGCGGACTTTTGTCTGATTGCTTATTAGTTATGATTTTTTCAAAATTTTTGGGTTGTCTTTACACTCTGTTAACAGTTTCTTTTGACGTGCAGAAACTCCTCAAGAAGAGATGATCCCAGTTGTTGATTCTTTCAAGTGCCTCCCATGTGAATATATGTTCATGAACTCCTTACCTACCCCTATGTCTTCAAGAGTTCCTCCTACTTTCTCTTCCAGGAGATTGAGTGTTTCTGTTTTAATGTTTAGATCTTTAATCCACTTTGACTTTAACTTAGTGAATGGTGATACACCTGGGTCAAGTTTTAGTTTTCGGCATGTAGAAAGCCAAGTTTTCCAGCACCATTTGTTAAAGATGCTATCTTTCTTCCAGTAAGTATGATTGGCCCCTTTGTCAAAGATCAGATGGCTCAGTGTGTTCATAGATGCTTCTGCACCTTTTAATCTATTCTATTGATCCTTGGGTCGATTTTGTTGCTAATACCATGTTGATTTTATCACAGTGGCTTTGTAGTATACTTTCAAGTCGGGACTTGTGTTGCCTCCTGCCTTGTCTTTATTGGCCAAGATTGCCTTTGCTATTCTAGGTCGTTTGTGGTTCCAAATTTTAGGAATGATTGCTCTATGCCTGGGAGGTATATTGGTGGCAATTTGATAGGGATTGCATTAAATTTGTACAGTAATTTTGGAAGTACGGCCATCTTCATGATGTTTGTTCTTCCTATCCAGGAGCATGGAATATCTTTCCATTGTCTGAAATCCTCTATAATCTCTTTTCTTAGGGTGTTATAATTTTCCATGAAAAGATCTTTGACTTCCTTGGTTAAGTGAATCCCAAGGTATTTCATTTTCCGAGGTGCTATTGTAAAAGGTATTGTTTCTCTTTCAGTGTGCTTGTTATCTGTGTAGAGGAATGCTATTGACTTTTGAGTATTGACTTTGTATCGTGCTATACTACTGAATTTCCGTATCAATTCTAGTAGTTTCTTGGTGGGATTTTTGGGGTCTTCCAAGTAAAGTATCATGTCATCTGCAAATAGTGATAATTTAACTTCTTCTTCACCTATTCTTCTTCCCTTTGTTTCTCCCTCTTTTCTAATGACTGTTGCTAAAGATTCCAAGATTATATTGAATAGCAGGAGTGATAGAGGACATCCTTGTCTTGTACCTGATTTAAGAGTAAAAGATTTCAGTTTTTCCCCATTTAGGATTATATGAGCTTTTGGGTTGTCATAGATGGTTTTTATCAAGTTAAGGTAGAGTCCATCTATTCCAATTTTCTGTAGGACCTTGAACATGAATGAGTGTTGGACTTGTCAAAAGTTTTATCTGTATCAATTGAGACAATCATGTGGTTTTTAGACTTGAGTCTATTAATATGGTATATTACATTTATAGATTTTCAAATACTGAAGCATCATTACATCCCTGGGATGAATCCTACCTGGTCATGATGTATGATCTTCTTGATGATTTGCTGTATTCTATTTGCCAGGATTTTGTTGAATATTTTTTGCATCTATGTTCATGAGGGAGATTGGCCTGTAGTTCTCCTTTTTGTTGTGTCTTTCCCTGGTTTTGGACTCAGTATTATAATTATACGTACCTCCAGAAATGATTTTGGGAGGATTGCTTCCTTTTCAATTTCATTGAAGAGTTTGTGGAATGTGGGGATTATATCTTGTATAAATTTTTTGTAGAATTCAGTGGTGAATCCATCAAGACCTCGACTTTTCTTTGTCGGTAGGCTTTTATTATGTTTCGTATTACGTTGGCTGTTATTGGCTTATTGAGAGTTGTTATATCTTCTTGGTTTAGTTTTGGTAATTTGTATCTTTCTAGGAATCTGTCCATTTCTTTTTTTTTTTCTTTTCTTTTTTTTCGTCTTTTTTTGAGACAGGGTCTCACTATGCAATTCAGGCTGGCCTTAAGCTCACTCTGTAGTTCAGGCTGGTCTCGAACTCACAACAATCCTCCTGCCTCAGCCACCCGAGTGCTGGGATTACAGGCATGCGCCACCACGCCCAGCGAATCTGTCCATTTCTTCTGTGTTTTCTATTCTGTGAGCGTGAAGATTCTCGAAGTAACTATTGATAATCTTCTGAATTTCCGCTGGGTCTGTGGTGATTTCACCGTTTTCATTTCTTATTGCATGTACTTGAATTTTCTCTTGCCTCTTTTTGATGAGGTTGGCTAGAGGCTTATCAACTTTACTTAGTTTTTCAAAGAACCACCTTTTTGATTTTTGGATTCTTTGAACTGTTTTCTTCATTTCAATTGAATTCAATTTCTAATTTTTATCATTTCTTCCCATCCGCGCTCTGGGTTTTGTTTGCTCTTCTTTTTCTAGTTGTCAGAGGTGCAACATTAGAATGCTAATTTGTTCCTGTTCTGTTTTCCTAATGTGTGAGTTCATAGCTATGATTTTCCCTCTAAGAACTGCTTTCATTGCATAACATAAATTCCGCTAAGTTGCACTTGAATATTCTTTGAATTGTAGATATTGTTGAAATTCTTGTTTAAATTCTTCTGTGACCCATTGATTGCAGTGTGGGGTGTTGTTTAGTTTCCATGAATTTAGCGGGTTTTTCTGGTTTCTTTCGTCATTTATTTACAGTTTCATTGCACTGTGGTCAGATACTATGCAAGGAATAATTTCTATTTTCTTGCATATTCTTACGCATGACTTCTGAACTAGTATGTCGTCTATCTTGAAAAATGACATATGTGCAGCTGAAAAAATTGTGTATTAAGCTGTGGTTGGGTGGAACAGTCTGTATATGTCCACCAAGTCCATTTGTTCCAAGCTCTGGTTCACTTCTACTACTTTTTTGCTAAATTTTTGTCTGGTTGACTTATCTTTTTGAGATAAGGGGGTGTTAAGGTCTCCTATTAAGATTGTGGTCACAGATATTAGATTTTCTATATCCATTAAGATTTGTCTTACATAGTTGGGTGCTCTTGTTTTGGTTCATAGATATTTATGAATGTTACCTCTTCCTCTTGAATTTTTCCCCTGACCAATATATAGTGGCCTTCTTTGTGTCATTTGATCATTCTTGGTTTGAAGTTGAGACTATCAGAACAGAATTGCTACTCCTGCTTTTTTGGAAGTGCTGTGGCATGTAACATTGTTTTCCATCCTTTGACTGTCAGCCTAGGAATTTCCTTTTGAGTGAAGTGTGTTTCTTGTATACAGTATATTGTTGGATTTTGTTTTCTAATCCATTGTGCCAGTCTATTTCTCTTAATTGGTTAATTGAGTCCATTTACATTGATGGTTAAAATTGAAATGTATTGACTTATGTTTCTCATGATATTCATCTGCTGTTGTTTACTCCTTTGGATCCTGTGTTTAATTGTCTGTCCTGTTTAGTGGGTTCCTTCCTTTCTCATTCTTGGAGTTCTTCTCATTGTGGTCTCTCTCTAGAACATCTTTCAGCAGCCTGTGAAACAATGGCTTTGTCATCATGAAATTCTTTAGTCATTCTTTGTCGTGGAAGTATTTAACTTCTCCATCAAACCTGAAAGACAGTTTTGCAAGGTATAATAGTCTGGGCTGGAATTTGTTTTCGAGTCGGACTTGAGGAACTCTGTTCCATGCTCTCCTTACCTTCATTGTTTGTGTAGAGAAATCGGCTATAATTCTGATGGGATTTCCTTTGAATATGATCTGCTTCTTCTCTCTAGCAGCTTTAAGTATATTATTTTTGTGTTGGATTTCTGGGATTTTAACTATTATATATCTTGGTATGTTTTTACTTGGGTTGAAGTTATTTGGTGTTCTTTATACTTCAGTGACCTGAATGTTGGATTGTTTCCTCATATTTGTAAAGTTTTCTGTGATTACTTCTCCCCAGGTACTTTTTATGTCATTTGCATTGACTCCTTCTTTCTCGTTGATACCAGTTATTCTCACATTGTTCATCCTGGAGTCATCTTGCAGGTGATAGATTATTTCTTCCTGCATTCTCATTGTTTTTAAGAGATCCTTTCTCATCTTTTCACTAGCTGCACCTGCATCTTCTAGATCTGAAACTCTGTCTTCGCTTTCATTCAAACGGTTTTGTAGACTCGTGATTGATATTTTTAGTTCTTCTATATCTCTTTGACTCTGTTTCATGCATTCTATTTCTTTTCTGTGTTGCTCATTCAAAGAATCCATCATATTTCTGATCTCCTTAATTTTTTTTTTTTTTATCCATGTCTTCTTTAGAGGTAGTTATTAATTCTTTTTCTGCTGTGTTTCTTTCAGGTTGGTTTTCCTCTGTATATTTCCGGACTTGTTTCTGTATTTCAGATGCTATGATTTCAAAGAATTCTTTTTTTTTCAGAGAATTATTTTTTGATTTCAGAAATTATTTCTGCTTTGAGCTCCTCATGACCTTTCTGTTGTTGTGTCTTTGCTTCAGATAGTGTTAATTCATATGTTTCAGCTGGAATAGTGCTCTCTGCATTTGTTCTGGGTGAGCATTGTTTTCTCAACCAATGTTTCTGGAATTGATTCTTTATTTCAGATACTATGTATTCAGATATTTCTTTTTTAATTTGGGGAATTACTTCTCATCTGATTTCCTCTATACCTTTCTGCTATTGTTCCTTTGCTGCTGTATCTGCTAATTCATTCATTACAGCTGCCCTTACTGGTGGACTCAAGGTCTAGGATTGTGTTTTTCCCCTTGTCTTTATCATTTTTTATAGCACTGACCTTTGACCTTAGGTGTAGAGCTTTGCTGCAGCTATAACCTTAGCTTGTTATCAGATTTGGGTGCCAGTCTATTAAGTTTGAGATTATCCTGGATATAGCTGTTGTATTCAGTTCCTTTTTGCTGAAGCTCTTGTTCTTCCCCTCTGTTGGTTCCCTGGTCAGGCGAGCACAAACTGAACTGGGATGCAGAGCAAGTAATGAAAATTCCCACTATCTTGGCTGGCTTTGTGGCAAGGATCTGGAAAATTGCCAGGGTCAGCCCTCTTGTGTGAAGCAGGTCACTCTTTAGGTGGGTGGGCCTGGGTTTTGCTTGGTCTGCTGAGCTCCCAGAAGGATAGTGGGTGATCTTATTGACCGGGTAAGCTGTACTGGGTCAGCCAGCCTGTGCTGGGTCTGGTTCTACAGGCCAGAACCCAAGAAGCCTGAGAAAGGTCACTCGGTGCTGCAGTCTTTTAGCCCTCACTCACAGGCTGGGCTGTGCTGGGTTTGGGGCCATGGGTGGGACTGGGCATCACTGAGAAATGTCCCTCTGGCATGGCAGGCTCTAGTTATCACTCCAACCTGACCTGCACTGGGTCTGAGGCCATGGGGTGGGACTGACAATTGCTGGGAAATGTTTCTCTGGCATGATGAGCCTTGAGCTCTCACAGGCTGAGCTGCGTTGGTTCTCTGGCCGTGGGGGGCTGTGGGGTGGACAGGGAATCCCTGGGAAATGTCTCTCGGGCATGGCAGGCCTGGAGTTCTACACTCACTGAACTTTTATGCCCAGGGAGTCTGGGAAATTCCCACTCGCTCAGTGGGCTTTAGGGTAGGGGATCCGGGGAGGTGCTGGTGAGTGGGTCCTGAGGTTTCAGGCCAGTCCCTGGCTTGGAGGGCTTCGGGGTGGCGATCTGGGTAGCACGTGTGGGAAGAAGCCAAAGGCTCTCACTCAGACTCACTGCACACTCACTGATCTGGGAAGCCTTGTGAGTCATGCAATTTTCCATTCACTGGGAGAGTTTGGGGTGAGATCCAGGAAGATCTATGCTGAGGTTTTTACCAAGCAGAAAGCAGGCTATTAGGGCAGGGCCCACTGAATGGAAAAGCCAATGACCTGTTAATGAGGGTGCATGCTCAGAGAGTGCCATCTTCTGCTCATGTGAAAACTCAGGCAGGTTTTTGATAGGATGGCCTCTCTTGACACCAGCTGAAGAGCAGAAGATTGGAAAGGGGTTGCCCTTGAGCTCATGCCCTGAGGCACTTTCTTATGCCTTGATCCCTTCTGTCCCTGCAGAGTTCTTTTCATAGGGCCACACTCACTCTGAAGAGTGTGTTTCTTTTCTGCCAGTAGTAGACATATAATCTCACTACATTTTGTGCTTGTCTGAACTGTTTCTTTGTTCATGACTAAAAACAAACAAACAAACTAAAAGCTAACTCTCTGGGAAGACCCTAGCACCCCAAACCCCAATAATAGCAAAAGGTATAAAGCTGAAGAGATAAACATCATAAAGCACACTGTTACTGAGAATGTTAATTAAATAGAAATTATGTCATGCTATCCTGACAGACCTTGTCAAGTACTCTGTTCCCCACCTCTCTCTCTCCATGCAGTCTCTCTCATTCTCTCTCCATCTGTCTCTGTCTGTCTGCCTGTCTCTCTCATCTCTTTGTCTGTCACTCTGTCTCTTGTCTGTCTGTCTCTCTGTCCATTTGTCTGTCTGCCTGTCTCTCTCACTCTCTCTGTCTCTGGCTATCTCTATCTCTGTCTCACATACACAAACACACACATTAACCCCTTTAATTTCTTGTAAACATTTCACACATTATATACTACAATATATGGATGATGAACTGGATTTAGACTCCAGAAGTCAGAATAGTCAGGTTCAATTCTAGCTCATCCTCTTGTTTTTTCTTCTTCTTCTTTTTAACTATTTATTTATTTACTTATTTATTTGTTTGTTTAGTACAGGGTCTCGCTACACAACTCAGACTCACAGTGATCCTCCTGTCTCAGGCTCTCCAAGCAGAGCTGGCATTAGAGGCATGAGCCACCACACCTAGTTTTGGTGCCGGGCATGGTCTGGCTAGAGTTATGGGGCTGGCACGGCATGCAGGTCCAAGGATTGAACCCAGGTCCTTGAGCTTGCCAGGCAAAAGCTTAGACCACCAAGCAATCTCTCCAGTCCCATCTTATTCACTTCTAAGCCTGGGAACTCAGTTAAATCTCCACACGTATAATACACAAGATTGTCCTGAGTGCCATGAAATCTTGTATAAAAGCTTCTTTAGTGGCTGGGGAGATAGCTCAGTAGAATAAATGCTTGCCTGGCAAGCACAGGGGCCTGAGTTCAATCCCCACTTCTGAAAAAAAAAGCGTCTTCGTTTTTAAAATTCCCCAAGTGTCACATAAGTGTACAACATGGACCACTACCACTTCAGCATCCTGACAAAGGATCCTATAATCAAAGAAAGGAAGCCAACCTTTGTATTGCTACAGTCCACAGTAGGCTCCATAGTGAGAGCAACAGTCCAGGTGCCGCCCAACCCAACGGTTACCCTCCCCTGGGTCTGTGTGCCTGTCCCTTCTCCTTTTTCTCTTGCTCTGGCATCTGCAGCGGGGTTTGCCTGTGAAGTGAGTGACCCTGTCAGGACATAGCCTCATGTCTGTTCTCTCTGACTTCTCCAGCCAAGAGATCTGCAAAGCTACAGAAGTCTTCATGTGCCCCCTGTGTGACAAGAACTGCTCGCTGCAAAGGCTCAATGACAGCTGCATCTATGCCAAGGTGAGTGAGCCCTCCGCAGTCTCCACCCCAGCCTCTCCTTCTCCCAGGAGGCAGGTGTAAGAAGTCCACCAATAAACACTCTTAACCATCTCAGAAGTTACAGCAACCATTATTAGTGTCCCTCACAACTGAACAAGCTGATGTGCCACAATTGTGGTGGCATACTTTTCTCTGAGCATCTCCCCTCTTTTGTTTTTATAATTAGTAATTGCAACCATAGACATGAACTTCCACTTGCAATCATATCTAGGCTCTTTGTAGAAGAATTACTTCTGGTGCTGATGATTAAATTCGTACCTTCTACAAAGACTCATGAAGTTAAAATGCTTCTAATTGTACAACAAAAATCAGAAAGCATACCAAAAAAGTTTATCAAATTGTGCTTATTGGAATCACCTAGAGGGATTATTTTTTAATCCTTGCAGTCCAGATCACATTCCAGAACAATTAAGTCAGATGCTGTAAATAAAGAGCCTAGATCTGAATGTATGCTCAAATGGTCCTTGGGCTGGGAAGATAGCTTAGTGGCATAAGTACCTGACTGGCAAGTGCAAGGACCCAGGTTTGATACGTCATACCACATGATGTGACAGCCCCAGAACCCCAGACACATTGCTGGCTACCAAGATTGGGCATGGTGGCACACACCTGTAATTTCAGCCCTGGGCAAGCTGAGAAAGGAGCATCGCTACTAGTCTGAGCTGCATAGTCAGACCCTGTACCAATTAACTAAAAAAATTTAAAAAAAACCAAAAAATGTAATATTCCAAGTCATTCCAATTCCACAAATATTGACTTGTATAATTGTCTTTTATTTATAAAAGTTTTTGCATAGT
This sequence comes from Ctenomys sociabilis, assembly GCA_004027165.1. Taxonomy (NCBI): domain Eukaryota; kingdom Metazoa; phylum Chordata; class Mammalia; order Rodentia; family Ctenomyidae; genus Ctenomys; species Ctenomys sociabilis. Next base: position 140,284 of record PVKA01001309.1, on the reverse strand, counting down.
TAATAGCACACATTTGAAATATACAATTTAATATTTTGTTAAGTATGCCCGCCTGTGTATCCATGACTAACATCAACATAGTAAACTTACCTGTTACCTGGCAGCTTGCAACAATACCTCTCACCCTCCCTTAGTGCTCAGGTGGCTATTAGTTTTGTGTCATGTACATATAGAGAACTTTAGGAAAGGCTCTTCAAGGTGTTCAGGGTCTCACTACTAAATCAGACTTATAGTGATCTGCCTGTGTACAGCCTCCCAAGAGCTGGGATTACAGGTGTGTGCCACCACTCCCAGTCTCAATGCACCCTGGGGGCTGGATCGCCATGGCAAACCCAGGCATCGAAACCCTGGCTCATGCACCTGCTTGCAGGCGCTTTAATCCTGAGCTATTTGGCTGGCCCATAAGTTTATATTTTCTAGACTCTTGTGCACATGGAATTATATACTATCCATTTCTTTCGAAGTGTAATGACTTGGAAATTCGCCCAGGTTGTGGTGCGTATCGCCAGGCCATCCCCCCTCATTGCTGAGCATTATTGGGTCACATCTCTACCAGGGTTTAGTGATGTTTCAGATTGTTGCCTACCTCAAGCAAAGCTCCTGCGCATGTTCACTACCAAGACTTCCTGGTGGCACATGCTGTGGTATCTCTCAGGTACTTCACTAGAAGTACACTTGGTGGAGTAGATGCTAAGTCAGCGGTCAACCATTACATGAGTCCATTTTCTATTATGTCGTGAATCAGCTGAGGCAGGCTACTTGATTAACAAAAGGGGTGCTCCCTGGCATAAGGTTCTAGGGCCAGGTGCTTTAGCTGCTGATGGCCTTCTTCCTAGAGAAGTCCCGAAGAGGAGTCAGAATCAAGTGCCGAGGGACAAGAAGGAGGAAGGATGGGTGCATCTGTCTGGTCACAGTCCCTCTTACAAGTTCACCATGATTTAATCCAAGCAGTTCCACTCCAGTGACCCATTCTAACACCGCCCCCGCCACATGCCTTTGTGGAGTTCAGAGCCACCTTCTCAACCTAAAACTAAAGATGAATTTTTAACCCTTTAAGGCCTAGGAGAGACTCAAATCACACCCCAAACATAGAAATCTGTTCTAAAACTGCCAGCCAAAACTTTGCTACAGTGTCAGCACCAGTGTCCTGTCTATAGCCAGTCTGTTGAGTAGGGTCCCAGTGTCCATGCAATCTCCAAGTATGGCCAGTGGACTTAAATTTCAACTGGAGTGTGACTAGAGGTATCCCATCAAAGTTTAGTAACTTGGACATAACCAGATGTGGGGGAAGGAGGTCTTACTTTTAAAATGTTTGAGTTGGAGCACAGCAGTGCTGTCTACAACTAAGTCTTCCCTACAACAAAATCAAGCTTCCTGTGTGCTCCACTCCACTCACTGAGCACAAAGATTTTCTCACAGGCTTGAAGGGTTAGGTCCTGTCCCAACCCTGCTCCTTCCAACTGGTTCCGTCCTTGGCTATGTGAAGCTTCCTGCCATTGCCAACACTGGTCATGGGCCGGATCCTCCCTCATGGCATCTTTGCGGTTCTAGGAGGGTAAACTGAGGGAACATCAATGTCCAACTTATTTGTTTTCCACTCTTATGGATAATTGGCCTTTATTTCTTGAAGTTCAATCTCTTCAAGTCTATTGCTTTATGTATTTTGTGTATTTTGCCTGTTCTATTGGCAGAATAAAAATGACCCCTTCTTTTTTCCTACCTGACCTAAAAGTGAAGATCTCTACATAATTAATTTTAACTAAACTGGGCACCAAATTAGTACCCACTGAACTCCAATACTCTATGACAAAAACTGAATAAAGCCAGCTTCTGTATGTCTCTTGAGCGAGAAGCATGGAAAACTGCAATTTTTAATAGTGCTCAGGTTTGAATTCTTTCCTCTTCTATGTATTTAGTACAGGGACCATAGGGTCTCACTACACAGATCTGACTAGTAGCGATCCTCCTGTTTTCAGACTCCCAAGTGCTGGATTATAGGCATGCATCACCATGCCTAGTCTCAGTCACTGTCTCAGCCCACCCCAGGGGCAGGTCCGGCCTGGCACATTGAGGATCAAGCCCTGATCACTGAGCTTGCCTGAGCAGGCTCTTTAGTCTTTTGAGCTATCTGGCCAGCCCCAGGCTTGAATTCTTTGAGAAGTTCCACAAAGAGTGTGAGGACTTAGGAGCAAGGATATCTAATGGTCAGTCTATTACCTCCTCACAATTCTCTGTGTGATTTTTGAGCTAGGTCTTGCCATACAGTTCAGGCTGACCTTGTACTAGGGCCAGTGGGCCAGCCTCATCTTCCTGAGGCTGTGATTACAGTTGTGTGTTAGTACTCTCAGTTCTCATCACTTTTTACCAAAGCCTAGGAATTATAATTACTAAACAGATAAGCACATGTTCGTTCCTAGCCAATGCATTCCCATACCTATAACAGCCTTAGTCAAATCTAACAGTCCAGATACTTGTTGCTTTTTTTTCTCTTGTACAAATCTAACACAATATAGCAACATGATTTGAACAGTAAAGGTAAAAGCAGCCACATATGCAGAATGATGCTGTGAGAAATCCTTACAGTGAAAGGCTAAGTCTAGGAGGTTTGAACTTCTGTAGTAAGTCAGCACCCTTTTGTAGGCAGAAGACTTTGTATGAGGACAGGCATGATTCAGAAAGAATTCACTTTAAGAAATACAAAGAAAGTGGAGAGTGAGCTTGCTGAGGAAAGTTCCGTCTTATACAAAAATAGAAGATATAAAATCCAGCTGGATGAAATATTTAAAATGTCTTATTTGTTTCTCTGGTTAAGATATAATGTATGTGCTGGTTTTGTATTTTAAAAACCAGAATTCTTCTTCCTTCACTGGATGGAAATAAATATTTTCTTGTCAGATATTATGACACCTCAGCTACTAGATGAGAAGATTCAAAAATAAAAAGATTTTGCTAATGGAACAAGCCAACAAATATGCCTTAACTGCCATGTGATGGCCTGGCCATGTGATAGCATGGCCACGCAATTGCCTGGCCATGTAATTACCTGGCCACATGATTGTCTGGCCATGTGATCTCATAATAGTCACTACTGCTCTTCACAGAACGCATCACTACTGTGACAGCAGGAAATCAAATCTAGCATAACTTATTTAAAAGTACCTTCAGGCCCATCTGCTTACAACTGAAGGGTACATTTCCATGGACAATGAGTCGGTCTCATTATATGATAAAAAATCATATTTGGCTATATTGACATCTCCTTTCATGACTATATTTTTAATTCTTGAAAGCATAGCAATTAGAGAGTTTTGTAATTTAATGATGTTTGCAGACTAATTTAAGTACATGGACATTGAAAATCAGTTCCTCTGATGCTAGGTTTTCCTATGTAAGTGAAATAATTTTACCAAAGTTACTAAATCTTCAAAAAATATACATGCAATTTCAAAAGTGATTCACCCCTTAACACTGGCCTTATTCATAATATTTATTGTTTATGATCTATACATTTCTGCTTATTTCCCAATTATTCCATTTCTAGCATGAGACTCAGACTGTACAATGATGTTTCAGCTAGAGCAGAAATAAGAGGGAAAGATGTTTCTTCTTCAAGAAACTTAACCAAAGAGTCCAAGAATAGTCTGTGTACATCAGAGTCACATGCACCATTTGTGAAAAAGGGACTCCTAAGTCCGACATCCTCAAATTCAGAGTTAATGCATCAAGGAGAAGGCCTGCAACCCACGGTCACCAAGCTCCTTGGGAATTCTAACTCCGAGGAGCACAAGTCTGAAAAAGTTGATGGGAGGACTAGGCATGGTATCACATTCTGTCACTTCTGCCCAGATGCAGTGACTACAGATAGTTGTGCAAGGTCACAGCTATCTGGAAGTTAAGGATTGTGAAAGAATTTGGAGATAGAGGGCAGATGGGTGAAAAGGAGAGAAGACAGACAGAGACAGAGACAGAGACAGAGAGATGGAGACAGAGAGAGAAACAGAGACAAAGAGGGACAGAGAGAGCGAGATAAAGACAGGGGGTGGGAGGAAAGAGAAAGAAAGACAGAAGGACAGACACAGAAAGAGAGAGACAGAGAGAGGGATAGACAGAGACAGACATACCCCGGAGTAGTAGGATTAAATCTGCCTGTGATGCTCTTGCTCTTCCTAGTAGAACATGACCCTAGTGCGGTGGGAGCATCAGGTCCATAGCCTTATGTGACTGGGAGCCCATCCTAGTAGGTTTGGAGGAAGATGCAGCAGATGCAACAGGAGAGGCCCAGGCTTCACGCTTCCATTCACAGAAGCATCAGTGTCCTCACCCAGGGGCTGGCATGCTGGTACACAGTTTCACACCACACCACAGGACAGCTCAGTGTCCAGAGTCAGTCAGGTGGCTTGGTGCTCTGGTTGGACTGAGTTTGCTTCTATCTTCATAAATTTATTTATTCACAATGACAGTGTTAAAGAAAAAGGCTTATTAGGTCCCTCTAACCACAATAGCTAGCTATTTTCCTAATAGAATAATTCATTAAAAATGTGTGCTTTTAAATTGCACTAGCTTCTTCTTGCTTTGAGAAAAATCTGGCAGGATACTTGGGGGATTTTTTTTTTTATGTTTTAACAAGCGTTCCTCAACATAGCAAGTATTCTCTTGCTGCAAGACAACAGGATAATTCTCACTTGTTCTCCACTCTTCAGCTACTCACAGAACACCCGAGCACCTACTCTCTCATTTCTGTTTATCTTCTCTTATGCCATCACCTTAACTGAAGCCCTGTGCTACTCATGCTGTAATAATCTATTTCCACGGGTTTCTAATTGGTCCTCTTGTATCTGCCACAGATCTTTATTCTCATTATATATAGTATCTATGCATAACAGATTAGCTTGCTCATCGCAAAATGTTAAAATGTTAGCCACCGCCTTAGTGCAAGTTCTGAAGCCTCCCTGGACTTTGTTTTTAGCTTTATCTCAGTTATAAGAAGATCACATGCTTCCCCAGTGTATCACGCAGACATGTTATAAAAGTGCAAGGAACTAAACACTGAAAGGATTTGAAAATGAACCTTGTAAGCAAAAACAATGAACAAGTTTTTAAAGGGAAATACTGCATAAAATATGTCAAAGGGCAGCCTTTTTTGTTCGGCAGTTTTCTACAATCAAGGCTATTTCCGAAACAGGGGAGCACCATTATTCTCCATGACCTTTAAGCCCACATATGTAAAGTTCTTGTTCCAACACCCTCCAGGTGGCCCCATAGGAGGCTGGCTTCTAAGAGAAACAGACAGCTGTTCAGCTGCTCCAAAGCCACAGATATCTCTGCAGGATGCCCCTGGAAACAAAGCCTAGATTCCCCTGCTGGGTGTACTTTTATGAATTCAGTAGGAGCATTTCTTTGTAGTTCTTTTCTCTCCTGTACATAATGTATGGTAATGCTTGTTCTGAAAATCAATGCTTATAATATTTTTAGGAACCCTAAACCTTAAAAGTCAGAATTTTAGAGACATTTGACATATTTTATATCTGCCCACAAACCTTTAAAAGAATCCTATCTTTCTTTTGTTGAAATTTTTATTGGTGCCATATTACAGAAAACTATACCTACATTTATTTGTGTGGCCTATTGCTTTGCAGTGTGTCCAAGAGGCTGAGGATTAAAATAACACATAATATTGTTATGCGGAGCACACCTCCCACTTCACACTGTGCACAGCGGACTCCACCGCAGCTTCCTTTATAATAATGTTTTGAAATGTAAAATTAGCCTCACCTGCCTTTGACAACGCCACCCTATTTCTCTCCATAGTTGCCTTGTTATCACCAACTTTCTGCAATCTTATTTTCCATACTTTCCTTTTCCTATGGTCACCTAGGATCCAAAATGGAAAATTTCAGACATAAACAATTCCTAAGTTTTCAGTTTTATGCCATTTTAGACAATATGTTGAAGTCTTGTGCAACTCACTCTGTCCAGCTGGGAACGTGAAGCGTTCTTTGCCCCGTGTGTCCATACGTTACATGTTACCTACCCCTTAATCACTTGACAGCCATCTCAGTTATCAGAGATTTGTAGCTCTGTCATGGTACTCATTGTCCTTGTACTCAAGCAACTGGAGCCTACCAGGCTGGTTGTGGACTGATCCTACTCACAAGGCCAAGCATATCCTTCACTTCTTTGAATCAGGTAGACACCGTATCATTGTATCTTATCATAGGCAGGTTGACTATAACATAATAAAATGGAGTGAAAGAGAAGCCAATTCTACATCACTTGTGTTACACTGTATTGTTTTAATTTCTCTATTTTATTATTAAACATGCTGTTAATCTCCTGCTGTGCCTATCTTCCAGGTTCAACTTTATCACAGCTGTTATACAAAGGAAAAAACAGTGTATACAGGTTGATATATTCTCTGCAGGTTCCAGTATCCACTATGGTCTTGGGAGTGTGTCTTTCTGGGACAAGGAGATAGTCTGCATGCTGTCCATGTGCATGCTAGACATTTGTGTTCTTGGCTGCATTAATTTAATTCTCTCACTAATTTATAAATATAATGACAGTATTTTGCAAATGAAAGCAAATGGAGCCCTTTCAAATTTTATTAAGCTTGAATTTCATTGAAATTAAACAATCCTTAAAACTCTGAAAATGTATCGTTGTATTGTTTTTTATGCAACTTTGGGTAATATTTGATTTAAAACATGTTGACAGTATCGTGTATATCCAGTGATTGATGAAACGTATAAATCAACCTAAGATGAGATTCCTTATATTTTACATACCACTGCTGGATGCACGGCACATGCTGAGAGATGTAATAAAAGGTGCAGAGCCTTCCCACTTGGACTACTAGCTTGTGGGTACGTTCTGGAATTTACGAATTCCCCATTCATGGATGTTTCCCTAAAAGCACATGCAGTTAGTTAGGCAAGCCTTACTTGAAAAGCTAAATTTGTGCATCTCACATTGTAGCTTTCCTTGCTGTGGACTCACACTACTTCCTCAGAGTGCTAGAAACACTGCCAAGCAAAAGTGAAGGTGCGAGAAGAGAATCTGGGAAGAGAACTGAAGTGAAAGCATCTTTTCTAGGGAGGAAAATCATAGAAAGTAGCTGCAGGATCTCATGAACCATAAAATATTGCGATTTCATTGGGCAAAAGTGATAGCACCTAAATTAAAACAGCAATCATTGGATTATTGCAAGCAGTAGTGATTAATTTGTTTGTTGTTTTCCATTTAGGTGACATACTTGTTTGACAATGGAGGGACAGTCTTCTTTGCTATCTTTATGGCGATATGGGGTAAGTGTGTCCTTCCTTTACACTCCAGCTCTCATCTTCTAGACCTGTTGCTGTTGTTTCACATCATACACACACACACACACACACACACACACACACATACACACGTACATTATGCAGCAACTCAACAATAAGTTTTTACTTACCATTGTTTTTGCTTGTAAAGGCTGATACTTGCGTTTTTTGCTTCTGTGTGCATTCGCTACTACTTTTCAAATTAAATCTTTACCTAACCTTATGACTACTATAGCCAAGATCTCCTTGTACTAGGAATTGCTTTGTTTTTCTTGCTGCCAAAATCAGGTGACAGACTGAAACACAGTTGAATCCACATTAAGTACTTTGCATCATTACTTACAAAAACGATGATCAAAACTTTTTTTTGTTTAGTATTTCCATTTATCTATTTCCTTATGCTTCATGTATAGATGAAGGTTTTATTCTATATATGATTGAACAACAATGTCTAATACAAAAAAAATCCTATTTCAAACAACCTACAACTGTACAAGGTATATACTGAATATATTCTTTGGCTGATTTTCACCATGTTTTTCACTGACTTAAGGCATTCAAATAATTGAAATCTAAAATGTATTTAGACTAGTTGGAGCCCTCCAAACTTGGAAGACTTCTGAGGAAGGAGTTGCTTTTCTGGCTAGGGTGAAGTTCTCTGGCAGGTGCCTACTGAATGCTGTCATTGTCAGAGCGAGAACCCCGTGGGCTGACTGTGCAGGTCAAGGTTGAGTCTACTGAATTGTTTTTTGTTCAAAAGAGGTGGAAATGGCTGTGGTGGTACATGCCTGTAATGCAGCACTGAAGAGGCTGAGGCAGGAGGATTCCAGGTCACTGTGGGCTACATAAGGAAGTTCAAGGCCTGTATGTACTAAATAGTGAGACCCTATTTAATAAAAGAAAGAAAAAAAAAGGTAAAATGCAGTTTAATTTCCTTATTTTTGTTGAAAGTTTTTTAAACTAATTAATTAATTAGGTACAGGGTCTGGCTATGCAGATTGGACTCATAATGATCCCCCAGTTTCACTCTTCCCAGCACTGGGATTACAGACGTGTGCCATCACATCTGGTTTTGGTGGCCAGCACAATGCTCCTGGGCTTCTGGGGCAGGCACAAGCATGTAGTGCCAGGGATAGAACCTGGGTCCTCATGCTTGCGAGGCAGGCACTTAAACAGCCAAGCTATCTCCCCAACCTTGTTGAAGGATTTTTATTGTTAAATTATCAAGCACTGCTATCATGCTGATATTCTTTGTCTGATTCTGCAAACATTTCTTTCTAAGAGAAAAAGCAGATCAAAGTGCAAATCACACCTCTGAAACAGGTCCTTCAGCCCAGGTGAATACTGCAAGCAGGGAAACTTTTGAAAGGCCCAGTCCTCTCTGTGTTTCTGCTACTCGTGTCAGGTTCTCATGGTTCTGTTTGCACAGTCCCTGTGCCAGTGACCTTGCACAACCCCTTGGACGGTGACAGCATGGCAAGCAGCAGCCAGGACACAGGGACGCTTGCCGTCTGAAGCCTCTGTTGTGCCGGGTCACACTGCACTGCGAAGGGGAGGGATGTCATCCATAGGAATGCTGTCCTGGGTGCTCTCTCGTTCTCCTGGAATCACAGAGTGATTCACAGATGGGTTGTAATAAGGAGGAGTCCCAAAGCCTACGTCATATGGTTCTGGCATGTTGTCTAACCGCAGAACTAAAGAGGAAAATAAAATAAATGAAATCGTTTTACAGTGACAGTCTTGAAAGTGCACGATCAAGATTCTGATTATCTTTCCAGATTACACAATCATTTGCGATGTACATAGATAAAACCTTCCTGTGAGATTTTCAGGTATGACTTTTGAAATGTTGAAGAAGCAGATGGCTTCAAGCTAAGTTTATTTCTATGACTTGGGGACAGTTTTGCTTCCTAATTTTTACTGCTGGCAGATGCAAAATAAAGAAACAAGGGAAAAGATCATTACAAAAATTTATCAATACTTTGAATAAAAATTTACAACATATGTTTGCTTGGCTTTTTAATCTTGTGGTTTCCAGAAACTTCTTAAAATATTCTGAATTTGCTACTTACAGTATAAAAAGTATTATTTCAATGCCAAGGGAATTAAAAACCATCATCCCTATTTTGGCAGCTACCTCAATATCTTGCTTGTCAAGCTGTTCTCGGTGGAGAAGGAAGAAAACAATTCTTGAAAATGTGTGTCATTCTGATAGATCCACGTTACCATGCACTTAAGATTTGCTCAATATTTTTTCAACAAATAATTATTTTCTTAATTATGATAACATTATTTTCTAAGGAACTTGGGCCATGTCCTAGATATCTTACACTATTACCAGCAGTGATTGATTGCTAGTTAGAGTGGAAATTTAGAAATGTTCGGGTGGGTGTCATGTCTACACTCCTACCTCTTAAGCCACCTGTCTCCACATAATGTTTCTAGGAATGCAGGGTCTTTGGGAGAGATGCCGCAAAGCAGTCATGAACACGTAGGGCAGGTGTTGCAATTGAGCTACCTCTCAGCAATCAACTGTGACTGCTGAGAATGTGTCAGAGTCATCAACTGAATATCAGTATGATACATGTTGGACAGAGCTCTTAGGTTTCACAGTATGTTCAGGAACCACTGTTGTCAAGAGTGTTTATCTTTTAATTCAACAAGTGCCATTTTTGGTTGTGAATGAATTGCTAAAATGTTGCAAACAGAGTTCTGTTAAATTTACAACTAAAAAATTTGATTATTAATATTAGTAATGTATCAGTGATAAAATTATCGAACCTTGATGAGATTTTCTTCATCCATAGAATTCAACATGGAGGGCTAATTGTTATTGATGGGAATACTCCTAGTGTAAAGAAGATAACAGATTTTCCCCTAAATTATAAAAGAGGTATCTTACTACAAATAAAACCTACAGCTTTATCTTAAAAAATGTATTTATCTTTATATATACATACATATATATATATATATATATATATATATATATATATATATATATATATTTCTCACAAATAGATATTCTGGATGGTCTTTTCTGTCATATGGGAGGAAAATTCTTGAATTCAGGCACATTGTCACTTTGTTCATCAAATGTGCTCCCTTGAGCTGAGTATCATGAGAGAGACTGACTACAGTGGAAGAAGGAGGTGGCTGTGTGTGTTGTGCTCCTTAACCTCCAAGGACATCGCAGGAGCCAGGAACGTCTCTGCTATCTTAAGAGCAAACCTGGTCATGTTGTCTTTATATTTTATCTTCTAGTTATCCACTTATGTTTGAATTCTGTCACTACAGTTTGAAACTGATTTGGACGCAAAGAGCAACAGTCACACATACAAGTACCTTTAAGACTTCACTCACTATCAACTTTAAAATTTTGCTCTCAGTTCCAGAATTCTTTTGACAAATCTGTCAAAAAGATGGCTCTTTTTGTCATACAAGTCCTTGAATCCTTTGTGAGCATACCGTTCTCTCTTAATTAACATCCCTTCAGACCAGGTGAGGGTCTGAAGCAGTCATTACCTGGTTCATTTCTGTCATCATATAGTCGCCGATGGGAAAATGAATCTGTTTTCCTCTTTCCATACAACAAGTAGCCCACCAGGCTGAGCAAGGAAACTCCCAGAATCGCCCCTAGGATGGCCCCGAACACTACTCCAGGATTTTTGTTCTCTGGAGGACAAATAAAAGTACAGTAAGGATGTAGGAAGTAACTACTAAAAAACATAATGGAATACATGTGGACCTTCTAGGCACCAAAGAGTGTTCAGAGGTGTTCAAAATTAGGTAACATTGACAGTGTGCATTTGTGCATGTCACACACACATGCACACACGCACACACACACACACACACCCGTGCACGCGTGGAGGGCAAACCATGGTTGCCTGTCATTTCACCAAATTACATCTAACTCTTAGCTTTATGCCTGCTACTTGTCTCTAGCTTGAGCACCGAACGGCCAGGTGTCTTCACTGCTAACATCTCATTTCAGCGTAGGGTGCTGCATTCAGTAAGAGCTTCATGAAATCTCAATCTCCGACAAAATCTAATGGTGATGTGAAATTTGAGTCTGTTTCTGTAAGCAATTCAAGATTAAAAATCTAGTAAGGACAATAAAAAATAAATCCATAAACTTCCCAGTGAAAAGCCATCACGTGGAAAAAGCAGTCTGTGTGAAATAAGATATTCATGAATACCAAAACAAAACAAAGCAGGAGACTAAGGCAGAATGTGTGCAGTTTCCTTGCATATCAAGATGTGGGTCTTGGAGTATCTAAATATTTGTTACTACATTTATTCTGTGTTGAGTGCCTCCAGCCTATCAATAAACTCCTTGATGATCTATGAACTCACAGTTAGGTAAGGATTTTTTGTGGATCTCCGATTCTATATAAAACTCCTCTTCTAAGAATATAATTATTTGTCATGCATAAAATCAGTACAAGATAAAAGCGAATTTAGCAACATTTAGATAATAAACTAGTGATAAGAGTAAATGATAGTCTATCTACATAAGGGTTGGTTAAACAAAAGAATGTTAATTCTTTAAATATGTTTTTGATGGGATATCACAGTATATATAGCAAGAGGCTTGTAAAAGTTATAAATAAGTTAAAGTATAAAATCTGTTTTAGCATTATAGGAAATTAAAACATGCTCTATATATGAACAATATCTTTCAAATAGCAGTTCATGTATAGGATTTAGTTCTTGCAAATTTAATATGCTCATGAGGTATATGTACTGGAGAGCAGTAAGTTCATGACAAAAGAGGTTAGGCAGACAGATCAACAGACAGGCAGTTATTTTTTTAAGAAACCATTTCAAGTATCCAAAACTAGAGCTAGAACGGAAAAAATAAAGCATAAGGAATGAATTCTTAAATTTTATGCTCGAAAGTTTGATATAAACTTAAAATTCATGATACAGCTAAATTGCACATAAAAGATTTCCACTAAGTTTTAAACTAAAAGTTAAGGAGGATTTTCTTTCATTGAGCTTGTCCAAATGCTTTTTTGCTGGCAGTGTTCTACTATTGTCTTGTGGCATCAGATAATTTATAAATTCATTCATCTTGTGTAGTTTTTCAAAACTTGAATACATGTAATTTTAAAGTTTACCTTTATGGTAATTCTATAAGCACATGAAATTCTAGGCTAATATTTGGAGAGCTAGAAATGCCAACTCTAGACAAGCAACCCAGCTCCCATCTTCTTTTTTTTTTTTTCAGTGTGCAGGGTCTCACTGTGTACATCAGACTCGTAGTGATCATCCTGTTTATAGCCTCCCAAGTTTTGCAATTATAGGTACACATGCCAAAACACCCAGTCTCAATCGCTGCCTCAGTGTGTCCCAGGGGTGGAGCTGGTAGAGCAGACCTGGGGATCGAACTCCGGGCCCCTGTGTCTGCCCAAGCAGGAGCTTTAATCTGCTGAGCTATTTGGCTGCCCTCAGCTCCTATCTTTATTGCCCTTAGCTTCTCATTTCTTCCCAGAGTCTATTCACAATCAATGACAATGCTTAGCAAATGCTCAGTTAAGCTTGAAAGAACTCCACTATTTCCAATATACTTAGTGGCTCTTTTCCATATAAGTAAGAATTACCTGTGCCACTTGGCATTATTTTTCTAGAATAATACAATCCTTAAATTCAACCTCTAACTTACTTAGAGATTCAATTCTAAGTCAAAGAAAAGTTCAAGTCATTTATATTTACCTTTCTGGGGGTCTGAAGTACTTGGAAAGAGCTTTGAATTGTTGGTGAATTTTAAAGTGGGCTGTAGTGTTGATTTTTCTCCATAGGGAGTGAAGCCTGCAAAGGTGTCTGCATCTGTGGTAGCCCATCCAGTTGGTTCCACTGTGAGGGGTGTCACAGATTGTGTGGTTGGCTCTGGAGGGAGCATGCTGATACCAGAGGAGCTATTGTCTGGGATGTGCATGGTGTTGTTGTCCAGGGACCAGCTGAAGTTTTCTAATGGCACAGTCCTTGTAGAACTGGGGTCTGCTGAGACCCGAAAAAGACTTTCATCTGCTAAAGATGAGTTCAAAGGCAATTTGGAAACAAAGCCGTGAACCAACGGAGGGCTTGTGGGAAACGTGGCTGTGGGTCCTGCAGTCTTGGAGAAACTACCTGTGGTGAAATTTCTGGTTGAAGTTGTTACGGAGGACGAATCCAAGGGAAGTGGATAAGCTGCCTTGGCCTTGGGGATGCTTTGGTTTTCTTTGTCTGAATTTTCATTTGTTTCTCTTTCTGAAATGAGTTTGTGTTCCTTTGTTGTCCAAGTTTCTGCAATGCTTTGTGTTGTATTTTTTTCTATATTTTCTGTTCCATAGCTCTCACAGGGTAGTGAAATAAGCAAAGCTGAAATCAGCACAATTTGAGCTGAAGTCAGCATTGTGGCCTTTCTTGATATTGGCTTTATTCAGAGGAATCTGAAAAAAAATCATTTGATTATTAAATTAAGTATTGAGTTTCTATGTGTCTACATTATTATTGTTATTATTATCATTATTACTATTATTATTTTTGTGGAATTAGGGATTGAACTCAGGGCCTTGTGTTTGCCAGGGAAGCGCTTATTCTACTGAGCCATCTCCCCAGCCCCTACATTATTATTAATGTTTTTAGTTTTTTTGTGTGTTTTTTCTATTTTGTGCAAGGTCTCACTATGAAGCTTGGACTCATAGTGATCGTCCTGTTTTCAGCCTCCCCAGTGGTGGGATTACTGTCATGCGCCATCATGCCTGGTCCCTGTCAAAGATTCAGTGGGCCCAGGGGCAGAGATGGCACAACACGCTGTACCAGGGATCAAAGCAAAAGTCCCTGAGCTTGCCAAAGCAGGCACTTACTCTGCTGAGCTATCCAGTGGACCCTTGGGAAGTTCTTTATGAACTCGAGACATGTCTTCTTTCTTTCTTTCTTTCTTTCTTTCTTTCTTTCTTTCTTTCTTTCTTTCTTTCTTTCTTTCTTTCTTTCTTTCTTTCTGTGGAACCAGGGGTTAAACTCAAGGCAAGTATTTCCTTCCTCTAGCTCAGCAAGCATTCCATTCCCATCTACTCTGAAACAATTTACTGCTGTCACTAATGCAAGCTGTAGTCACTGCAGAGAGGATTGGGTGGGAAGAAGGCTAGATTTTGAACACTATTGCCAAATTTGAGATACTGTGGTTATATTGAACACATTCTACTTAATCCCGAATTGGGAAGAGTTAGGAAGAGTTTTGGGTTTTAGGAATTCTGCTTACACTCCTATTCAATAAATGAAGAATTTGAGTACACGTGGAGACTTGGAATAGTTAGAATTGGGCACAAAATCACGGCCCTGAACTGCAACCCATGGCCTCTTCTGGCCTCTGTGTAGATGTGCAAAATCATAAATTAGTAAGAAAGGAGGCAACTCGAGGGGCAGCTCTGTATCACAACCTGCCTTCTGCCAGAGAGACCTGCTCACAGTGATCGCTGTAATAAACTGCCGCTTCACCAGCACAACAGCACCCAACTGACTGGCTCTGAGAAAGCAGCAAGGCAGCAGAGGAAGAGGCACTCTGTTGAGTTCTGGCCAGCAGGAAGGGCTTGGTGGCAGCGAGCTCCGCTCCGTGGCCTTCTTCTGTCTGGCTCAGTCCTCTCCTGTCTGACAGCCACACTGCCCTCCTGAGATGAGACTAGAAGTGTAGCTCATATGAGGCACAACCTGCATGTGACCAACCTGAGCCTCAGAGTACTATGAGTGAAATTTAGTGTTAATAGAAGCAGATCATTCCACTTCAGGTCTACTTTATGCACAAATTGAAGGTACTTTGAACTGGAAGATTTATGTAAAGCAAAAATTTTGCTATTTCTTCTGATTTTTTTTTTAAGTTAGACTGTTCCTCTTCAAACAATAAAATGGGAGATCTACTTTTATAGTTTCTGAATAGGACCTTAACGTGCTTAGAATCTTTCAAGCTGGTAGACCCAGAAAACAGAAAGATATGCCGCCTCTGCTCTTTAGTTCCCATATTGCCTGCTATTTTTCAGAGCCTCCATGAAATTTTCATGACTAATTTTAACCTTCCTGGCTTTTCACTGGGCCATGGGAGCCTCTAAATAGTGTCTGATTATCTTATGGTTTTAAGCACTTCTGCCCACCTTTTGCTAATGACTTCTCATGCAATGTGGTACAACTTAAATATACGAATAACATCTCCTCATATAATAGTGTACTGATAAGCTTTTAGGGAGCAGTCCATAGCTTCAATCTGTAAAGGCTTTAATAATATAAAATATATTCCACCCTTCATGCTGATCTCTTAAGTAGTGTCTCCTTAGAAGTCAGGCGGGCAGACAAACGACGATACTCTTAATGATGCTGTTTATGAATCTCCAGCCTGTCTATCCACTAGTAACAGACTGGGCAAGAGTAGCTTATGCAGAGCTAAAAAAGTCTAAGCATGTTGCATGGTGTCATATGCATAAAACATCAGCAAACCAGCTCAACTCTTTGAATCTGGAGAGTGAGTCCTTGTGGGAAGACTAAATTGGTCATCTAGGAGCATAGAGGGGACTCCTGTGAGCTGAAGATACTCTACCTCCTGATGTGATCTGGAATTCCCTGGGGTTTATTGTCTGTCACAGTGTAAATACTACACAAATTACTGATATACTGTATTTCCCATAGAATGAGGAGAATGCATCTGTCCATACAGTTGTAATTTTTCCTTGAATATTTCATCTGTATTTCGTTAAATATGGATGCAAATCCTGTAGGTACACAGGCCAGCTGTCCCCATTTCTGTAGCATAAGTTGCAAAGGAGTGTAGGGTTTGGTGTCCAGCTCCTTTCAGAACTTCTTCTTCCCACCAGCACTTTTTTTAAAGCACAGTAACTCCACATTCAATCACTGCAAACAGAGCAGGTGATTGGCATTTTCAAAACCCCAGAAATATGGGACCATTTCCTGGAAGTATCTCTGAAATATATCAAATATCCATTTGCCCCAGTTTGGGAAATCCCAACTGCTCCTGTGCTTCTCGGTGGACACAGTCCCCACATGGTTTGTAGATTGACATCAACCAACCACAGGTGCTCCTCCTCAGGACTAGGGCTGACCAACACCTCGCCTAGGTAGACGCCTCACTGCGCGCCTGGACATCTGCTCACTGCAGCTTAGGAGGGGACTGCGCACTTTTCCAGAAATTTCCTTCTGCTCTGGGCTTCATACCCTGCTCTGTTTGTCTATTTTCAGGGCACAGCCTCCTGAATTGCATTCGGCCATTCCTTTGCTATGACTGTCAGGCAGTTTGATTTACTTTCCCTTAATCTAGGAATTTTGCTTATCTTCTTTTCTTAAATAGTGATCATCATAAAAGAAAAAAAATATTTTTTTCCAGGCTTCTTTGCGGAGCATCACATGAGGAACATGGCACTGTTTTTTCTTTGCCTTTAGATGGGAAGAACCTACAGCTCAGAGCCCACAAGCTGAATTCTGTTGCTACCCCTTGACCTCTCTGTAGCACTGGTCACATAGGGGCCCTCATTCCTCTCCCTCACGTCTGACTGTAATTTGAAAGCCCAGGGTGGCCATGGCCCACAGGTGCCAAGCATTCTATCACAGCCTGTAACTTATCTTCTGTGAAAAGTACAGATGGCAGGGTGAGGGAGAACACAGGACATGTGGATTGTATTTGCTATTTATCCAGAAATTAGGACAGCCATGGACAGTGCTGGGATCAGGGCTCATTTAGTCCCATGTTCTGACTTTGCAGCAGAGAGCTGTATAACCCTCTCGGATGCCACGCATCTTGTAGAGATAGAGGTAGCCAGCAGCTGAAGCCATCGGCTGCTCAGAACTGTGGCTCTGAAGCTGCAGAAGCAAGGACCATGTGATGTGACAAAGTGAGACTTCAGCAAAGCCCATCATCAACAGCAGAAACTGATGGAGAGGCTGGAAATGAACCTATGCAGTTTTTCTGTCCATGTTCCTGTCAGGTCCTCTACCTCTCTAGAGTTCAGGTATAAAATAATGTTATAGAGCTGGGCGTGGTGGCGCATGCCTGTAATCCCAGCACTCAGGAGGCTGAGGCAGGAGGATTGTTGGTGAGTTCGAGACCAGCCTGAGCTACAAAGTGAGCTTAAGGCCAGCCTGAACTGCAGTGAGACCCTGTTTCGAAAAGACAAAAAAAAA
>PVKA01001309.1:89838-122698 GCA_004027165.1 Ctenomys sociabilis | reverse complement strand
TAGTAATTAGGGGGTGTGGGCCCCAAGAGAATGGAGGAGTAACATAAGAGCCAAGCTGTGAATAGCAGAAATTCAAGGGGCTTCTAGAATTCTACACAGGTACAAATTCCCTATGGTGAATATGATCTGTATGCATGGCAAATGTGTACTGATAAAAATAAATTTTTAAAAGGCAGAATAATCATAAGAAGCACAGAGAAAAGCATTTCCAGCTCCTTTGTGAAATCCGAAATATAGATTCTAAACTTCCCTGCATATATTAAAATATTTCTCAAAAATCAAAAATTTGATATTTGACAGCTTTTAAAGTAGACTCTCAGAGTGAGTGAGTGAGTTTCACTTTTTGAACAGTTCTATGCAGGAAGAGTGAAAACCATTTTCTCCTTTTTCTTTGGCACTGGCGCTGAGAGTGGTTTCACATTCCTGCTTCTGTGTGCAGGGTCACAGGAGGTGGTGAGGAAAACAGATGCAGGCAATGCAGGGAACCAGCCTAGAGCGATCTTGCTTCCTTCCTCTTTGGTGCAAAACCCACTGTTCCTCCCACCCTCCTTGCCTTAACTGTGTCAGTTCTGTCTTATGCCAGCTTTGAGAGCGGGAAAATACCTTCATTCCTGTCAGTAGAAATGGTTGTCATTCCAAACCATGTCAGAACGAGAGAATTCAAATAAACATGAGTTCAGTTTTACTGTAGGGACAATGTAAGCATGTTTTATGGTGGAAATAGCTACTGTGAAGGCACTGTGGCCCCCTTTTTTCCAGTTACTTCTGACCATTTCTCGGTAGAGATTACATGGGTGTGGTGTTTTGTTTTGTTTTGTTTTGTTTTGTTTGTGTTCGCATCGTTATTGTTTTTAATCTTAGCAACCCCAGTCTGGCATGTTGGTATCCCCAGCAAAACCTAAATGCTGGAGTTATTCTGAATGACATTCCCAATCTTGGACAGTATTTTGTTTTTTTTTTCTACTTAAAAAAAATCGTGGTAAGTGAGATCATAAGAAATTACGTTTCTAAAACTGTGTGTCTAATAAAATGATTTTGAAAAGTGAGAATCCAGAAAGTCTGAGAAAGAAACTTACATCTATCACTTCATTTTCCTTTGACTAAAAAACAGAAGGAGAAGAAAAGAAAACAAGTGATTTTCCTTCAAGAAATAAAAACTCAAAACATTATGAATATCATTCTAAGTAAAACCCTTGGATATGGTCAAATCCGGGGGGAACAGAATGACATACCACCGGCTGGCTTCATCAACTCTGAGTCATAAACTTCAGTACTTAAAACATTGGTGGGTGACTGTCGAGCTCAGAAAGAATGTGTCTCAAAAATATATTCTGGACTAAGTTCCCAGGTATGAGGTTTCCAGGTGCCTCTCCTATTTCACAGTCTGGAGGAGCAGCCTTTCTGGACCAAACTGAAAGTGGATAAATGAGAAATTAGCAACCCTGTGATGAAAGGAGCCTTCTTCACAAACTGAAAGTGGTGCCAGGAAGTTGCGTTCAAGTCTTCTTTCCCTGGATATTTTTGGCAGTCACTGACTTGACCTTTAAATTCCAAGCAAGTGTTGGAGTTGAACACTTACCACGCTCAGAAATTTAGTGGACTTATAAAATCTTCCTAAGTATTTGAAAAAAATCTTTGAAAGAGATGTATTTAAGTTTGTAATTAATGGTGAGTATTCTTTTCTTTTTTTTAAAGGACTGTATTATATTCTAATACTTAAAATAAGAAGCTTGAAGCCTAAATGCATTATTTAGCTCTAAGTATTACATTGATAGTGAACACTTTCCACTTAAAAAAGTTGGCTATCTTTTTACAGCCTGACTCAGGGGAATTCTATAGTGTAGTTACATAAATTTTAAATAAGGCATTCATTTAACTCTTCCGCAATTTTTATCATCCAGCAGCTTTGGCAGTAATTCTTCAAGTTAACTCACTTAGCAGCGCAAACACTCATTTAGGAGACAATTGCCTGAGGAGCAGCTAGCTGTTTTTACCAGGGTCTCTGTAGCTGCTTGTCAGACTGTCATATCAAGGCTTGAGGTTGTTTTGAGTGTTGCTGGTAACTTAGTGGAAAAAGAGAGAGAGAGAGAGAGAGAGAGAGAGAGAGAGAGAGAGAGAGAGAGAGAGAGAGATTCAAATAACCAACAGACACACCAAACACACTTACCTTCAGGGCTAGCAGGTGTTTCTAGATGGAACTGGACTACCCCAATTGTCCTGGTTGGTGCAGAAGAGAAAAGAAATGGGTTGAGAGAGAGAGAGAGAGGGTGGCTCTGAGAGGGAGGGTGCCAGAGAAACCCAATTAGGTGGGGCTGCTGGCTCTGTCTTGCCCGTGTAATAGAGCTCCTAGAAACCAGCCAGACCTGCTCCTCAGCCTAAGCAGTAGTAGAATATCACCCCATTCAACAAAAAAGGAAAGAATAAAGCCCAGCCCCCCAGTGTTCATAGGTCAGCTATTTGCACTCTGGGGAAGGTTAGTCCTTCACAGCAGGGCTGAAACAAGGACGTCCATTCCATCCCCAAGCGAAACCCAGGCTAGAAGTTTGGGTAACTTCCTAAGGTGCATCAGGAATTTCTGAGACAGGCTGGTTACCTCCTTGTGGGTGAAAAACCTCTAAGGAGTCTGACTCTGCACCTGTCTCTCCAAGCCAGGTTTGTGGCTTCCTAACTCATGAGCAGAGCTTGCCTCATAGCTGTTGTCACACTTGTACACATAAGTCTGAATGGGGAGACTGCACAGGGCTGGTGGAGAGAGCTTGGCCTGCTGTGTGTTCTGGGATCCTGGAGAAAGCTATGGAGCACCCTAGGGATCGTTGCCACGTAGAGGCCAGCTTGCTTGCTGACTCTTGGGCCTGGGGGAATGCAGGGGACTTGAGAGTTCTGCGAATGGCCCTGTGTCCTGAGCAGTCCTGGCAGCCTTCTCCATGAAGTGGCTCCCATCCTGCATTCTGTTTGCTTTGACTTTCAGTTGGGAAGCTAGAGAGTCTGAGAAGTGCCCAGGAAATGCTCGACTCAGTACTAGAGTGGAATGAGGACCCTGCCCGTTTCCTGAACTTGCTGCCCAGCCCATGAAAAGGAGAGGAATGGAACTAGGAAACTAGGAGAGGCCGCACAACACCACACAGGGGCTGGCGCCAAGGATACTGAGCTCCATGCCTTGGGTTCTGCTGTACAAGGAGATAGAGTTCCAGCTGCTGGGAGAGAAAACGAAACTACTAAAACACAGGAGCTGAGAAGCTTCCAGCAAAGAATCTGTCCAGGTTACTGGGCCACACCAAGAGCAGGCAATTCTATACTCTGAAATTTTCTGTAGTCCACAGTCCCCTTCAGCATTTGATTGTAAATTAAACCAACTCCTAAAAAAAAATTCATCCACGGAATACTCAAGCCATATCTGCACTGGAACAAAGACAGGCAAGTGAAATTTGATCAAATGCTGAGCAACAGGACAGTACTCATTCGGTTATGTTCAGGTTAACCCATGGCTAGGAAAAGAGTCCACAGAGGAGCAGTCTTTAAAATCCTTTCTGTCTGGGATTGGAGAGCTGAAAATGAAGGAGCAGCCTGGGATGCGCTATGCCCCGAGGTATTTTCCTATGTGTTCAAAGGAATATCTTTGCTCCACACTGTCTTAATGCTAGGGATGAGAGGGCCAGCCAGCAGGGACACTGTGAGTACTTCGGCTGCAGCTCTTCAGTGACGATGCCACAAGTGTCTGAACTGATCTTGCAAGACACTTCCCAGAAACACCGTAAAGGATGGGTCAGATTCCTCACCTTTCATCAGCTGTGCTCATGGTAGGCTATAGAGGTTACAACATTGAATTAAGATTACCCCCCACAATAGGAGAATGGGAACTTCAGGCAGCAGAGCAATAATTCACTGATAGTCACATAGATTTAAAGGAGATGAATGAAGAGAACTGAAGAGAAAAACAGAATGGAGCTCTTGCAAACCAGAGGGAACAAGAATTGGAGAGAACAGAGAGAGAGGAGAGGGGATGGGAAAGGGGAAGGAAAAAGCATTTAGATATGTGCATGCACACCTCTGTCCACATGGAGTGTGGCCATCATGCCCTGCATAGGTGACCTCAATGAATACATAACCTTAGCGATCTGGAAGGCTGAGGTAGGAAGATTTCTGTTTAGGGACCAGCTTGGGTACCTTAGGGAGAAACCATCTCAAAAGAAAACACAATAAAAGATGACAACACTGTAATATTATTTGAGAGGATTTCAATAACATCCCATACACACATAATTTAATTTAAAATAGCTCAGTTTTCATTTGGGCTGCTAACATGTAATTTGTTTAAGCGTTTTGTCAAAAGAAATTTAGAGAAATCATCGCCATGAATTCTAATAGCTGCTTAATGCAGAGGCTTTAGCCTGTGAGGTTATGTGGTGTCTTAATCTCCTATCCTTCAAGTCATGGGGTTTATTAGACTTCATTATAATTTTCTGCAAAAGTGAAATGTTCCATTTTGGTGCATGAGAAGTTTTAGGACAATTGTCTTCACTAAGTATATGATAAAGCACGTTGTATAGGTAAGTGTACAGGCTTGCATGCCTTCTTATGTAAGTGGCGAGCTTAGGAAAGCCAAAGCACTGACAAGTCACTAACACTGTTTTGCAGAGAGATCCTCACACAATTTTCCTCATTTAATTAAACTCACAGTTTAAACAAGTAAACATCACTATAATACAATCTTGCATTACTGCATACACACTTAAGTGAGACTATTTTCTCAGTAAATATTTCCGCTAGAAGGTTAAAATCAAAGGGATGCTGAAACAAAGCCCATCTCACTGTATTAAAAAATAGCAGGTATCCATGGATACTGACAGCAACTGCAAAACCAACAAAATCCTCACTGATATCCCACAGAGGTACAGTTCAAATAAAATCTTTGATTCTGTGATTAATATATGATGGAATTTGAAGTGAACTGGGTTATTCATTGGATGAAAATTTTATCCAGATTATTTTTAAAGTAAGTTCTTGATCCTATCACAGAAATCTTATATGTGTATGTGAATATGTGTGTGTGTGTATATATGTACATATATATATATGTATGTATATGTATATATATATATATATATATCAAAGGTTTTTATTTTGTTTTTAAAAAAGTATAATGAGATAATAAGCACTCACTTTCAAATATAGTTATTATTTATTTATTTATTTAATTTTTTGTGGTACCAGGAATTGAACTCAAGACCCTACGCTTGCCAGGCAAGCACTTATTCTACTGAGCTATCTCCCCAGGCCCTCAAATACAGTTATAAAGATAATATTCTGAGGCAGAAGTCAAATGGGTAAAGGTATAAAGAAAAATGAAAAAAATTAAAATTTCCAATAGTAAGAATTTATTGAAGGCACATATAAAGAAGGTATAGTCATATAAAATTAAATACTGAAATGTTCATTTTTATAGTGTGCTAGGGATTATATTTTCTGCAATTTTTTAAATATGTATATGAAAGGAAAATTTTGATGCCTTTGTCAAAATGGACAAGAAGCTACACAGTTTTTCAAAATTAGAAATTACCCAAACATTTTGAAGACCACTGATTTACTGTATCTGGTAAATTTTAAGTGGTAATTCAGATATTTTCAATAATTTCTAAATGATGCGTAGTTGGTGCTTTGAGTTCTTCAGAGACTCTAAATAGTTTATTGAATGCACTTCCCCATACACTGTGGAGATCCTGACACCAGTTATACACCATACATTTCTGTCTCCCTTCAGGATCTAAGAGAGATAGGTATGGCTTGCCCACAGACAATGGAAGTGTTGCAAGTCACTGCTTTCTTCAGTGTGCTCCTTCCCAGCAAGGCTCGCACCCTAGACACCAGTAGGGAGAACCGCCCTGCAGAATCCTCACCTGGCCTCAGCACTGGGGAACTCTTTTCTGGATGGATTCTCCTGGCTAAGAGCTCCATGGCAACACGTGCATGGTAGCCCAGGCCCAAGGCACTAGGCCACAGAATCCTATTCATCTATCATGCTGGGATCAGACCCAGGACCTGCTCCTGAGTTCCATGCCCAACCCTGCCCTGTTTTTTCTTCCTGAGCCTTCATTTCAGTGCTGATCTTGTCGTCTAAGCATGGCTAATGGGAAGCATATTTCCAAGACTGCACCATAAGACATGAAAGGGAGCCCTTCTTCCTGGTGCCCCAGGAGGTCTGGAAGGTGAGATAGAGACCTCCCTTGTTTGAGTCTCAGAAGCCAAGCTTATTTGCATGCCCAATGCAGCCTAAATGCAGTAATTCTGTTTGGAGATGGTACAAATTGAAGCTATCAGTATGAGTAAAATTTGAAACTAACCCCAAGTAGTGCACGAACCTTATATTGAACTACTCTATATTTGTGTCCAGAGCTCGACGTAAGATGAGCAATGAATGATGAGCTTTCTCTTTCTCTTGACAGGGAGTCTTCCCCTCACCACACTTTGAACCCACAGCCTCTTTCTGGGCTTGTTTTGTCTCCTGCCAGCTCTTTCCCCAAGGTTCTTGCTGCTTCCTCATTCCATGTGTCTTAGCACCCTATTGACGCTTCACATTGTAGACTTAAGCTCGAGAGAGCAAATGCTGTTCTCCATTCTCATGAGCGCTTTGTGCGAGAGCAAGCTGAGGCCTGGCCAAAGTCAACGCTGATTCAGTCAGCACATGAATGAATAAGTGCGCAGAAATGGAGATAGATAAATACATAGATCTATTAAATAAGCATACTAACACATCATAAGTGAGTGACCAGTGCGTACGAGGTCTGCAAGCTCCTTCTTGCTTTGTTGCTTTCTCTTTTCTTTTCTAGCATGTTTCTTCACTTTGATGCCTTTGTCAAAAAGTACAAGAAGCTACACAGTTTTTCAAAATCAGAAATTTTGTTGGCAGAAACCTGGTTAGTCTGAGCTTGAAGCTATTTCTCAAATGGTTTGGATGTACATGTAGACCCTTGAGAAGTTGGCATCAGGAAGGACTGATTCATGAGGTATCTGGTCTTACAAGAAGAAGGGCCAAATTTTGATGTCAATGATTATAAACACAAGTAGAGATAAAAGGAGAGAGGTGGATTGAGTGAATATTTTATTCTGATTTCTTGACTTTTAATGACAAAATAGGCAAAAATATGGCTGCGAGCAATATGAATGTAGGTGCTAAGTATTGAAAAAGGAGGAGAAAATATGATAGAGTGAAAGCCAGGCATGAGCACAGCAAAGGGGGCACTCATTGAGATGAAGCAGGCCACTCGGCAAAGCCGCTTTGTCCAGCTGTATCGGCATGCACACATCAGGGTGGCCAGCAGCTCTGGATCTCACTGGCATTCTGTTCCACTCATGGGCTTAAGACAGGTGGGGACAGGAAATAGAGTCAATTGTGAGGGTTGACCATTGGACCACATACAGAAGAAAGCAAGAGAAAGTTGAGGGGAGGGAAGGAAACTAAGGATAAGACCATTATAGTGAAAATTTGGACAGAGGAATCGTTGGAATGGAAGCTTATAGGTTGTGAACTAGAATCATGGATGTGCTCATCAGAACTTGAGAGAGGTTCCTTATGCTTGATCCTGCTTTGCAGGAGTAGTTGAATGCAGAAAAGTAGGAAAGACAGCTTTGGAGACAAAAACCAAAGAAATGAGAAGCTGGAAAACAGGAAACATTATCTATGCATATTTTAATTAACAAGTACAACTTGTAAACAACAGTGATATTAAGATGAAAAAAAGTCTTCGGAGAAGTGGAGTAGATGTCCTTGGGGAGCAGAAGATGAGAGAGAACTTAGGAAATGTGAACTGGTGATGCGAGATCTGTGACAAAATGCCCTTGTGGCAGAAATGAAGAAAAGAAATTTACCGCATCATCTCCAGTACCTACTGGGCTGGGAAAGAAATAAGCATGGCTGGAGAGGGTTGTGTAGAAGTGGGCGGAGACTCCCAGGTCTCAGTCAGAGCAAGAAGGTGAGGAGGAGGGAAGGTTTAATTGTTCATTGACATCAAGTAGAAGATGACAGAGTGGAGGCACATAGAGTTGGGGGGAAGGCAGAGGTGAGAATCAGCCCTGCCCAGGTCCCCCGATGTGTGATGATCAGATCCCACAGCTGAAGGCTGGTCTGGAAATCACAGGCTTCTTGGGGTGACTGAAGTAAACATAGGTACAGCAGCTCCCTTGGTCTTTCGGGCTCTTTGTCAGTCATGGAGGAGGGGAAGGGCTGCACAGAGGCTGTGGGGGTAGCACACTTTGCTAATGTAGAGAGCTGTGTGCTCTCCTAGACACCTTCTGATCTAAGACTTTGGAAATGGAACTTTTATTCATAGCAGTCAGCCACGCCGTCTTCAACCCACAAGAGCAGCCTGGTGAAAACATCACTGCCCCATAGCTGGCTCCTTCTTCTGTAATGAAGTGAATATTATACAAGTCTTTTCCCATTAAAACTCTAATTTCACTATAGAATTCAATACCAAGTTAACTTTTGACCAACTTATCAATCATGTTGTACAGACATTTTATATAAGATTTTTTCAAAATGTGTGGGTTGTCTTTTCACTCTGTTGACAATTTCTCTTGACATGCAGAAGCTCCTTAAGAAGAGTTGATCCCAGTTGTTGATTCTTTCAAGAGCTTGCCGTGTGAATATATGTTTGTTCATGAACTCTACCTACACTTGTGTCTTCAAGAGTTCCTCCTACTTTCTCTTCCAGGAGATTGAGTGTTTCTGTTTTAATGTTTAGATCTATAATCCATTTTGACTTTAATTTAGTGCATGGTGATAGAGCTGGGTCAAGTTTTAGTTTTCTGCATGTAGAAAGCCAAGTTTTCCAGCACCATTTGTTAAAGAGGCTATTCTTCTTCCAGTAAGTATGATTGGCCCCTTTGTTGAAGATCAGATGGCTCAGTGTGTTCATAGATGCTTCTGCACCTTCTAATCTATTCCATTGATCCTCAGGTCTATTTTGTTGGCAATATCATGTTAATTTTATCACAGTGGCTTTGTAGTATAATTTCAACTCAGGAATTGTGATGTCTCCTGCCTTGTCTTTATTGGCCAAGATTGCCTTTGCTATTCTAGGTGGTTTGTGGTTCCAAATAAATTTGAGGAATGATTTCTCTATGTCTGGGAGGTATGTTGGTGGCAGTTGGATAGGGACTGCATTAAATCTGTGCAGCAATTTTGGGAGTATGGCCATCTTCACGATGTTAGTTCTTCCTATCCAGGAGCATGGAATATCTTTCCATCATCTGAAATCCTCTATAATCTTTTTTCTTAGGGTGTTGTAATTTTCTGTGAAAAGATTTTTGACTTCCTTGGTTAAGTGAATCCCAAGGTATTTCATTTTCTGAGGTGCTATTGTAAAAGGTATTGTTTCTATTGTTTCCCTTTCAGTGTGCTTGTTATCTGTGTAGAGGAATGCTATTGACTTTTGAGTGCTGATTTCGTATCCTGCTATGCTACTGAATTTCCGTATCAGTTCTAGTAGTTTCTTGTTGGAATTTTTGGGGTCTTCCAAGTAAAGTATGTCATCTGCAAATAGTGATAATTTAACTTCTGCTTTACCTATTCTTATTCCCTTTATTTATCCTTCTTTTCTAATGGCTGTTGCTAAGGATTCCAAGACTGTATTGAATAGGAGAGGTGATAGAGGACAGACATTTTATTAGGCGAAGTTGTAACTGAGCATAAATTCATTCAAGGAGCAAAACTGGCAGATTGATAAAGACAATGCTATTAGAAATACCCAAGCAATTTATTAACCCTTTCTTAAAAAATAAAGCATATAATTAGGAAATCCTGGAATAACTACCTATTTCACTTCAACTAGAAAAGTTATAGTAGCTAAGTAACAGTCTCAGCAGTGGCAACACCCTGTTTATTTGCTGAGGGCTCTCACTCCCTGAGGTCCCCAGAGAGTTAGAGGACAGCATGCCACCCTGGCTGCCTGCGGGCATACTGGTGTAGGAGCTGGGCCGCGTCTTGCCTCTAAATCAAGGGCAGAGGGGGCTGGAAAGGTGAACTTATCCCTGATCTGAAGGGAATTGTGAAATTGAACTCAGCCCGGGTGGAGAGAAAGCATGCTAAGTGGCTTCCTTATCCATTGAAAGGCTGGAGGACCCTTCACAGCTTTTGAAAAAGACTCAAAGCATTTTTTTTAACAAAAGCTGACGGTTCCTAGAAGTTCTAAGCTATAGAAAAAACATATGTGCATATATGTGTCTGTGTGCATGCACACGTGCATGTGTGTGTGCGTACATATGTGTGTGTGTGTGTGTGTGTGTGTGTGTGTGTGAAGTCAGGAGAAAAGCCTGAAAGAATGAAGCATAGAGCTGTTGCTGTGAATTAAGCACCTTGACCTGCTCGTAACCCTGTCTCATGAAACAGGAGGCCCTGGGTCAGAGACACGTCTGTTTGTGGTAAGTTTGTCTCGTTTTCTTGCCTTCCTTCTCATCATCTGTAAAGTAACAAAGAAAGTGTTTCTTCAGGACAGAATGACCTGGTAGACCTGTGTGGGTGGCAGGGACATCACTGTCAAATCCATTTCAGGCATTTGTGACCCAAATTGTTAAAAAATTTTGGAAGCTCTCCTTAAGAATTCAAACACTGAAGTATAGGATTATGTATGGACATAATGAGAATGAGAACCAGAGCAGCAGTGTGTGCCCATAGTCAGAGCAGTGAGGGGAGACTGAGGCAGGAAGACCACATGGCTTCCTGAGTTCTGATCACCTTGAGCACCACAAGGAGACCCAGTATCAAAAAAAAAAAAAAAAAGAAAAGCCAAAATACAGAAAAATAACATTGTTTTTATTACCTGCTTGATATATCTCTGCAGAGCTTTTGTACACACACACACACACACACACACACACACACACATATGGACAAATATATATACATATATATATATATATATATATACATATATATATATATGTATATATATTTTTTTTTTAATTGAAGAACTGAGGATGGAACTCAGGCCCTAGCACTTGCCAGGGAAGCGCTTATTCTACTGAGCCATCTCCTCAAACCTTTAGTCCCTATATTATCTCAATTTTTGATTATCCCTTTATTCAAGTTAAGAATAATATTTCATGGAGATTATTTATAAATTACTTCAGTCTGTGTTTCTAGTATAGCTCATTCAAAGTTCTTTTTACTACTAGTGGCTTGTGAAGTTGACTTGAGTCTCATAATACTTCAGCAATAGTATGCACCTTTAAGATTATTATAAAATTGGGAAAATCTGTAGTGTGTGTCCTGTCTGACCTGAACTGCTGTATTTTCCCACAGCTTGAAGCTCCCTATATTGCAAAAATTGTTTCTCTTTCATTGTTGGTGTTGGACATTGTAGAACATTTGCAAACCATCCGAGAGCATCAGCTTGTGAATTGGAAGGGTTTCCCTGAGAAACCATCCCTATGGGCATAAATAAAGTACATGGACACATGCCTGTGAATCACGCAAAAGCATCTTACTAAATACCCGCTCCAAATTCTCCTTGAGTCCACTATCAAAAGCACTTAGTACACCCTGCAGCCTAAAATTGAGCCACATCAAAAAGTCTGGCTATGGGGACACGGAGTTTTGAACACAACAAAATTGTAAATATGAATCAGTGTTTATCATTTGAAAAATTGTGCACCTATTAAATTTAGGACCAGGAAGCTGAAAATTGTACAATAGCCACATGCAGTGAAAACCAAGAAGTTTGTTTCATTTCCTATGCATTACAACAGGCAGTGTTTAAAGCTGTTTGTTAAATTTTCTCATCCCCTTCAAGTTGATGGGCATTAAATTAATCCTGGACATTTGTAGTGCTCATGAAGAAAATTTACTTTTCCCACTTAAATTATAGAAATACAGGTGTATTGCTCCTTCTTACTGTATCTAAAATCATACAGTTTGAGAATTTTGGCACTTATTTTTAAAAAATTAATTATTTATTTATTTGGTACAGAGTCTCACTATGTAGATCAGACTCATAGTGATCCTTCTGTCTCAGCCTCCCCAGTGCTGGGATTACAAGGCCAGCGTGACATGTGGTACAAGGAATTGAACCCAGGTCCTTGTGCTTTCTGGGCTGGAGCTTAGACTGCTGAGCAATCACACCAGCTCAAAAACATTCCTATTTTAAACCATTATCTTCACCCATTAGAGGACGAGTGTTCCCATTTGGTCTAGAAGGTAGGTTTTATTATGTTTATTATAAAAGTTACAGATTTCTTGCATACTGCTATCTTGTGCTCCTTGCAGTCTAACTTCAGTGCTGTATCTGAGTCCACCAGAGGCTCATGGGTTGCAAAGGCAAATGTTTGGTAGTGTTCAGGCTTGGGAGAAGACCTTAGTTCTGTGGAAGTTTTCTGGAAACCACAGCTACTCCCAGACACTTGTCCTGGGAAGGATTCCTGGGGAGGACAGGATAAAGGACAAAGTCTTTGAGGAGTCTTTGTATTATTCCTTTAAAAACTAAGAACATGCACTATTATGCCTGTTAATAGCAGAGACATGTAGTAGGCATAAATATACTGTTCAAAAATTATACATTGGTTGGAAACAGCAAGAGTTTAATACTACATGTTTATTAATGACAATGTCTCCTTCTTGATGCCTTTCTTTCTCTACATGTTGAATTCCATTAGCATCTAATAGTTGATGACCTAAAATATACCACGGTCTCCTGTATCCTTAGATTTTCACAAGTAAAGAAGATAAAGCACTTGGCCCACTTATTTCAGCTGGGGGTTACAGTTTTAACCAAAAATTTTAGATAGTGTCAAAGAAAGTGCACCAAGTGAATTAATGCTAAAGGAAGGAGGACCCAGGGAAATTAACCAGTTAACCTGGTGATTAAAGAGATGGCATTGCATTTTGTAAGAAATGCACAGTAACAAGCTGGCAAGATTTAATCGGTGTAGATAACTCCAGCATTTCAGCGCCTGGAATGAAAGCACCCACTGAGTGAGCAAATGCTACTGTGAACTCTCCTTTGATCTACAAATGCCAATACTAAGTTGTGTAAAATGGACTTTAGCTTTAGGACTCTTCATAGCAAAGTCAAGGATCTAATATAATTCCATCAGGGTTGTGGAATTACATTCCTTCCTTCCTTCCTTCCTTCCTTCCTTCCTTCCTTCCTTCCTTCCTTCCTTCCTTCCTTCCTTCCTTCCTTCCTTCTTTCTTTCTTTCTTTCTTTCTTTCTTTCTTTCTTTCTTTCTTTCTTTCTGAGACACAGTTGTGCAGCTGATCTCTAACTCACTATATTTCATCATCACCTGATGGAGTTTGTGTGTAGCTCCTCATTTCTATACGAGTTGAACTAAGAAGAAAAATTGTCCAGTCTGATTTCAGAAATTGGTGAACATTTTCAGTACTTAGGATTGTAATGTCAACTTTACTATGTTCTTCCTTATTTCATGTGACAAAAGGAAAAGAAAGGGGAGGGAAATTGAAAGTAAAGTTAAAGACCCGAAGTCCTTGGGCCAAATGTAACAAGCCAAGTGAGCCTAGACTAACCTGTTCCAGGTGCAGCCCTCAGTGCAGGCCCGGTTAGGAGTTTGCCCCCTCACTTCTTCTGATGCTGTCCTTGTACTAAATACCCAGCAGTGTGCTACCCAGGGAGAGAACATCAATGACTATATCTCTGTACAATAAAATACTAAACGATGTTCCCTGGGCAAAAACCCTTGCCATGTTCCATATTTGTGGCCCTTCTACCAACCCCACAGCCTGCTGAGCAAGCTTTTGGCATGGTGAGGCTGCAGGCTGGACCAGAAGTGCACATTCCACGTGGGAATGTTGCTGAGGCCCAAGCTGGCTGTGGCGGAGGCTGTAGTAGCTCTTGGGTGCTGTCCACATTGACAAACTCCGAGCTGTTCCATTGAGTCACTGTTGTTTCAGCCGGGTGATATTTTAGAGGGCCATAGGCTTTATCTCTTCTCATAAAAACAATCTTTGGAATTTCATTTTGTTCGCCACCTTGAGACATGCTAAAATTTGTTTGTGTCTGGAATTGCCTCTTATTTTTTCCATTTCTTTCCAGTCTACCCTTCTGGAATTAATAGTGAATAATTTACTAATAACTTGATCACTCAACACATTCAAGAGATAAGAAGGCGACTCTTGGGTGGAGACACCTTTGTTTCCTCATATTTTCAATGAACTTTCCTGGAAGCATAATTTGAAATCTTGAAGAACTGTGGAGAGCACAAAGCCAGGCATTATAGCGACAATCCCCATAGTCTATCCAAACATTTACTTCCACTTGAGCAACAATGAATCTTTCAGTGTGCCAAACAATAAAAGGAAAAAGGGGGGAGAGTTTAAGAAACTTAGGAACAATCACTTCTAAGAACAAGGGTAAGACTATAGTAAAATGTGATGTGTTCTTCAGTTTCCAGATGAGGTGAATGATGAGTTTCAACTTCCTTGCACTTGTTTTCTGAGTTTAGAACAAATAACAGCAACAAACAAGTGCAGCAGTAAATAGTTTTAACACCCATGACCCCGAGTCTGTTCTGCGGCTCTTCACTTGAACGTGAGAAAACAGCAGTGTGACAGTGAGACACCACATGCACATATTTCAGATTCTCTTAAAGTTGAAGACAAGGGTGCCCTTGTAGTCAGAGAGGCAGGTGTAAAAATAAATAGAGCATACTGTTGCTAAGGAACAGAGACACAAGTGCAGGCTGATCGGGATCATCCAGTTTTCTAGAATTCTCCTCCCACTCCTATGTGGCATGTGAAGCCACACGGTCCCCTGGTGACACAATTCCTTTCTCCATTGGAAGCTTTTATCCTCAGCTCTGCCACCAACCAAGTTCCATGGGGTTCCAGGAGTGAGCTGTGCTGAGAGATCCCTGCTACCTTCACGATGTGTACAAAGAAGAGAGTGAGCACACCCCGGGACCCACTTCACACAAACGTTTGCATGTCCTTTGGCCTTATGACCAAGGAGCTGTCATGTATCTAATCAGTCTGCACACAGCACAAACACATGCATGTATATTTCTAAAATTTATTTTCAATTGCTTCTACATTGACATTTTATTCTTCAAAAAAAAATAAATAAAGCAATGCTTCTTCTCTTGTGTGCTCTCATTTTAAAACAGGTTCACCTTAACATCAAGTAAGTTTGATATGCTCTTAGCCCTATTCGCCATCTTTTACTCTGTCAACATCCTTGTGGGCCTCTTTAGTCCTTTTCCACCAAGATTCCTTCTTTTGAAGTCCTTGCTGTTTGACTTCTATTACTCTATTTCCTTATCTACCTATCCCTAAGGTATTTTTTTCAGTACCAAGGATTGAACTCAGGACCTTGTGCTTGCCAGGAAGGTGCTTATTCTACTGAGCTCTCTCCCAGGCCCCTGTAAGGTATTTCTTTCTTGACACCTTCCACAGCTTATGCTCAGATTTCTATTCTCAACTCCCACCATCTTCATTCTGCAGTCTATGCATAACCATGTAAGTACGGGAATACACTGTGAGCCTTGAAATCAGCATGATTTAGGTTCTAACCATCTGCTTGACTTTAGCAATTTGCATAGCCCCTTAAAAATCTCACCTTTCAAACCTATGAAACCGTGGGCAATTATAAAAGTCATTTTGTGGCCCATTACATGTGTACAGATTTCTTGAATTCATATTTCTGCTATTTGGAGAGTGAGTTTTACATACATTAAAGTGATTATCAAAATGTTTCATAAGTGTGTGGCAGTCAAAAAAGTAATAGTCATTGTTTCTGAGAGCTGCACCCACCGTTCTATGGCTGAGGTTCAACCAGGACAGCAACCGTGACTCCCATTTCCATTTCTCTCCTTCATCTGCATAATGAGTGCTCTTGGCAGTGGTGCTCAAACTGAACTGATTATTATCATTGCCTGATTAAAGTAATGCTTTCCCCCGTTTTCCTTCGGTAATAGATTCTCCTTGATGTCCTCTCCCTTTCTTCTATATCCCACATCCCTGGAAGGGCTAGATTTCTTTATTAGCAGCAGCAGTTGTGACCTGCCCATAAAGACAGACCCAGGGTTTCAAGGGCCTCCTTATCCTGATGCCAACGCAGGTGGGCTGTCTTCATTCTGCAGCCCTCCCTGACTCCTCCAGCACTTCACAGTAAATTAGGGGAAGTATTCATGGTGGAGGCTAAGCGGGGAGTCTCCGCCACGCATTGTGGGTGCTGAGTAACTGAGAGATTCAGGCCTGCCCCTCCCACCCAAGGTCATGTGACCTTGGATGCCCACAGTGTGGCACCTTTACTCCCCAAACCCAGGTGCAAAGAATTTCTTCCTGCACACCTTCTTGTAAATGTTGGGAGAGAGACAATTACAGTGAAGCTACATATAAGAAAGGATTGTGTAAACGTTAAGGTGAGATAAATGTAAGATCACATGACAATGCATAATATTTATGTATCTAATGAATGCCTGTATTGAGTTTTAATGATAAAGGAAAATAAAGACCCCAGAACCATCACTCCTTGCCTTTCCTGTGTGTTACGACAATGAAAACAGTCAGAAAGGAGGCCTCATCTTGCTCTGCTTGAGTTCAATTCACAGTTCCTCCAAAATAAAAATAAATATATGAAAAGAATAACAAAGCACTGAGGATTGTCTTTGTACTGTACTTTAACTTCTATTACAGTGATGATCACTGCCCCCAGCCACTAGATATAAAGATCCCTGAGATTAAAGTGTTCAGCCAGGATAGATTATTTTTTGTGGGGGGAAAGGTATAGAGTCTCACTGCACAGTTCAGATTCATTGTGATCCTACGGTCTCAGCCTCCCCAGTACTGATGTTACTGGTATGCCCAACCACACACAGATTTTGGGCTTGCACTGTACACCCAGGGTTCTGGGGCTGGCAAGGAATGTGGTACTGGGAATTGAACCTGGGTCCTTGCACTTGCCAGGCAGGTGCCTAGACCACAGAGCTATCTCCCCAGCTCCTGAAGCAGAATTGTATGCTCTTCTCCTCCTCCTCCGCCTCCACCTGCACCTCTTCTTTCTTTTATTTTTGCAGAACTGGGGATTGAACTCTTAGAACATTTTGAATGTCATGTATTGGTCAAAAAGGACACTTCTATTTTCCTCACTGATTTTGGTCTAGCCTGGAAGCATGAGTTTGATGAATCTTGTTAACAGTATGCATTCCTGCAGGGTGTATGTTCTTTCACTTAAATTGAGTCTTGTGCTTAATTTAAGTGGAAGAATATACACCTCCAGGAATGCACACTGACAATGGTGTTTAGATGCAGGAAGGGGAAATTAGAGTATCTCTTTCATAATAAGTAATTTTAATAATATCAAAACATAATAAATTTATCTGAAGAAAATAAAGCAGTGCGTTGTGGATTGAGAAACTAATTATTGTTATCATTATATTTTGTAGCTACTGTCTTCCTGGAGTTTTGGAAAAGGAGAAGAAGTATACTGACCTACACCTGGGACCTTATTGAATGGGAGGAAGAGGAGGTGAGGTGCTAGGAGGCTGGAGAGACAGGGACTGGGATGTCACATGACATGGAAACCACTGTGTCCTTGAAACCAGGTGTATGTTCATAGACATTCAAAATGTTCTAAGAGACTCAGAGCATCATCTAAGAATGATAATGAAGACCTGATGCTACTTTCATGGTACCATGAAACAGGTGGAAGGAAAGGGGGAGAAAGCAAGAGATACCTTAGTAGAGGAAGAAGAAGAGGGAGAGTGTGAAGGAGGGGGAAGCAGAAGAGAAAGGGGAAGGGAAGGAAGAGGAGGGGGAGGGGAGAGAAGAGAGGGAGGAGAAAGAAGGAGGAGAAGGAGAGAGAAGAAGAAAGTAAAAGAAGAGGAGGAGCCGGGGCCATGGCTCAGTAGAACAAGCACTTTTCTGGCAAGCGCAAGGGTCTGAGTTCAATCCCCAGTTCTGCAAAAATAAAAGAAGAGGTGCAGGTGGAGGAGGAGGAGGAGAATAGCATACAGTTTTGCTTCAGGGGCTGGGGAGATAGCTCTGTGGTCTAGGCACCTGCCTGGCAAGTGCAAGGACACCATTAGATCTCCCTTGCTGTTTTCTACCAGCAGAATTTCATGATCATGAAGATGATAGACATCAAAAGCAAAGCAATGGGTTTTAAGGCTTCTTCTACATTTCCTTAAATTACACTAGTGGAAAAATAATGCCCATTAAAGCACAAAATAAGGTTTATTTTGAAAGAATTAACATTTTATTAAAGGACTCTTCTTTGTGAAGACAATATGGAAGTAGATCAAACTGATTAATACAAAATTTGTAGTAATTCTTGGAGACTTTTTTTTTAATGTGGGGATTTGCTGTTTTAATCACTTTAGCTTCTCTTCTAGGAAACCCTGCGTCCCCAGTTTGAAGCCAAGTACTACAAGATGGAGATTGTAAATCCCATCACAGGAAAGCCAGAGCCGCATCAGCCTTCATCCGACAAAATCACCCGTCTTCTGGTTTCTGTCTCAGGAATATTCTTCATGGTAAGGCGTGGCCTCCACTATCACAGCACCATGGGGCTTTAGGGGTCGTAGAACGCCCGAGGATACCAAGTCATCTTGTGACCCTGAGAATATAAAGTGATAGAAATCTAATGTATTTGTCAGACTTTATTTCTCATATTGTTTTCAGCCTTTTTTATAATTAGGGATTGTAAGGTTCTCCATGTAATATTTTAAAATGTAGGAAGATAAATGCAACCTAACGTATATAGAAGATTGGTTCACTAATAAGAAATATGCTTTAAATAGTGGAAGCAGGACCAAGAGGAACATATAAGTGTTCTTTATAAACAAGACTTGGCTGTTTATCCTTTTCTGTTTTATTCTACTGCAGTAAATATGTCCATGACAATGTACAAAATATTATTTATCTGAGTAAACCATAAATGTGTTCTTCTCATTATAGATTCAGAATAATAAAAAAATTAAACTGTTAAAAAAGAACACAGCCTTTCACTACCTTGGTAGAACTTTTAGTCGAACAAACTAGAGATTGTGGTAGATCATGGAGATTTATAAAAGGGAATATGCTCTCCTCTTTAAATTAAGTGCTCATTGGGACAAACTGGAGACCACTGCAATTGAGTGGAAACTACATGAGTCGCCCCCCTGGAGCGCTGTCCAGTGTCACAAGAAAGTCCTCTGAAAGATGCAGTGCGAGTCGGATCGGTGCTTTCGGGAATAACTTAGGTTGTGCTCCAGCAACTTAAATATTTCTCATTTCTATTTTGTTGTTTGCAAATTTAATTAACTTTATTTCATTTTAGTTTTGTTGGTTCTGTGTATTGAATGAAGGGCCTCACGTGTGCTAAGCATTTACTCTACTGCTAAGCATCAACTCCTGAGTTGTATTTTTTATTATATTTTTAGTGTATTTGGTACAGCATCTCATTACGCAGCTCGGACTGCTAGTGATCCTCCTGTCTATTTTTCTTTAAATGCCAGGTAACACTATTCTTTCATGTCACTGTAGTGTTTTGAAATATGTATGCAAACGCTCTGGTTGAATCTAAGCTACCTGAAATATGCATAATCTTGCATAGTCACCATTTTCTTTTCTTCTGTATGTAGGACACGGTCTACGGGGTTTACAGGGTCTCGATGTCTAGATCAGACTCCTAGTGATTCTCCTGTTTTCAGCCTCCCAAGCACTGGGATTATAGGCATGCCTCACCATACCCAGTCTCAATCAGCATCTCAGTGCACCCTAGGAGGTGGGGCCATCAAGGCAGGCCTGGGGATAGAACCCCAGCCGCTGCTCTTTGCCTAAGCAGGTGGTTTAGTCTGCTGAGCTATCAGGCCACTCTATAGTCACCATGTTAGGCTTAAATCTTTTAGTGTTAATTATGACTTTAGTATAAATTACTCCATCATTGAGAAAATATACTCAATGTACGTTTTGAAAGAAAGAAAAATCCTTTTAGCTATTGGACACAGTGTGTCTGAGCTAAGCCTTTGCTTTTGACCTGTCGATGATGCGTCTTGCCTGCCCTCCCCTGTGTCCTGTGCAACAGATTTCTCTGGTGATCACCGCGGTGTTCGCGGTGGTGGTCTACCGTCTGGTGGTCATGGAGCAGTTCGCATCCTTCAAGTGGAATTTCATCAAACAACACTGGCAGTTTGCGACATCAGCTGCTGCGGTCTGCATCAACTTCATAATCATCATGCTGTTGAATCTCGTAAGTGCTCACACAGATGCTTTTCAGTACGTCTGGAGAGGTGGGAAGTGGAGAGGGTAATGTTCCCTGGCAGATGGTATGTGTGTGTGTTGATGACAAAACAAGACAGATCTACGTTTTGGCAGTGACAACTCATTTTAACAGAAAATAATTCATCTATGTGGGTTAGACGGTGGATGTTCAGAAGGAAGGCTAGTGCCGCTTGAATGGTTCTCTCTGCCATGTGAGTTTAGGATTTCAACTGGTGATAACTATTGAGTATCTGATGCATGCTTGGGATGGTGTTGTGCACTTTTCAAGTAACAGAAGGATGTGTTGGACTATGAAACCACTTAAATAAATTCAGGTTGATAGTACTATTTGGTGGGAAGATACAAAAAAGTTGGTGTAAAAGTAAAGGCTTGTGATTTCCAAAGCCACGATGCATTCCGTTCTTCATCTTTCTCTTTCTCTTTTTGTCTGTGTCTTTCTCTCCCTCTCTCCCCATTTCTTTCTTTTTCTAATACATCTGTTCTATTCACATTAGGAGGATGACAATCTTTCCCTTGCTATGACCTCTTTTTCTGTCATAATGGGCTGCATTGTGGCATTATTGTATCTTGGTTATATTGTGAAGCTATATTACACTTGCCAGGCCTGTGTGATTTAATTTCTTGAAGAAAGCATCATTTTGTCCAGCACCACATGCATTTATTGACTTGAAGCCTAAATGTCTATGTCTGTGAAAGCATCATTTTACCTCTTCAACAAAGTTAACAGCAGAAAACCGTTTTTATTTTCTGAAAATGAAACACAAATTACACATTAAGGAGAATATAGTGTCCATAATCCTTCCACCAGCCCCACACAGTTATTTTCAAATAACTCTTTTCCATCAAAAGAGGCAACTGGAAATCAGAGAACTGAAATGGTTTGTCCCAAATCATAGTATAAATGTCCGCCTATTCCCATCACAGATATCGGAGTGTACTCAATTAGTCTATTGCACATAAACTATAAGCATTTGGTTCCAAATGTGGTTCAAACAAATGCTTCATGCTTTGCCATGAGAGCTGGAGGGCATCTACTATTTAATTTTCATAACCAGAAATGTCCATAAGAGAACAAACTTTACCTGCACTACAGTAGTTACTGTCTGCTGATTCTGCTTTCTTTGGTTTCAGTTTCATTTGTTGAAGAAGAAAAGTATTTACAGTACCTCCCGATACACTATTAAATACTTGAATTTATGCCATAGGATCACAAAATGTAGAAAAACATTGAAAAAGTACAGTGCTAGCCAACTTACCATTGTACAAATTAATCTAGAATTTAGACAGAGTTTACTAATCAAACATAAAGTTTTGAAAATATATGTGATAGGAGCCAGGGAGATAGCTCAGTAGAATAAGAGCTTGCCTGGCAAGCACAGATCCTGAGTTCAATCCCTGGTACCACACACACACACACACACACACACACACACACACACACACACACACACATATATATATATATATATATATATATATATATATATATATATGATAAAGATAGCATCAGAAATGAAACCAAAGATCATTAGATCATTAATAGCTACATGGATAATAATTATTATCATACATCAAAATATTATCAGAATTTGCTTCTGGAAAATAAGGGTGCAGATGATTGTTTTTCTGCCCATACTATCTGGTATTTATCATACATATTACATTTTCTAGAGAACTTTTTCATTATTTATTTATTTATTGTGCTGGGGATCGATCTTGGGACCTTGCCCTTACCAGGCAGGCACTTAAGCTCCTGAGCTACATCTCTGGCCCTAGAGATCTTAGAGAGATTATCAATAATGTAATTGATGGTTTGTGCATGAATTATAAATAATATAACTATGTAGAATAGCAAGAATTGGAAGCAATGCTAAAAGAATATGAATTATGTAATGGAGCAATGCAATCTATTTAAATGTTATTTTAATATTATTGAATGACATAAAATCCAGTGATTTAAAATGTACAATTTTACTTGATATTAGTTTTCTAGAATGTACACACCCACCCATCTGGATTTCAAAACTGTAAGAAATTACAACAAACTTTTGGCAGTGTGGCCAGGAAGATAGCTCAGTGCTCTAAGCGCCTTCCTGACAAGTACAAGGACCCAAGTTCCACCTCCAATACTGCATGTCATGCTGGCTCCACCCCAGGACCACTGTTCCAAACACTAACACTAGGTGTGGTGGCGTACACCTTTAATCCCAGTGCTGGGGAGGCTGAAAGAGGAGGATCACTATGAGCGATCCAAATACATGAATTTAAAAAAGAAATCCTGTTAACAGTATTGTCTCTTCACACTAAGATAATGGGACAAACACTTTTGATTTGAAGATACTTTTTTTCTGATCCTTCAAATATTTACCACTGTACACAGGTATTAATTTGCAATCAGAAAAAATAACTTTGCTTTGAAAGAATTCTGCCATGATATAAACCTGGGGATATGTTGGATGTGGAAGGCTTTTTCTTTCAGCTTTATGTGTGAGGCATATGCCCAACCACAGTCAGGAGACAGTAGGTGTGAGTCTTTGCTACAGTTGCATCTTTTGCCAAGCAACATCTGTCCACAGCTGGCTAGTGTCCTCTCTGCTACAGCAGCGCTGCTCCTTCCACTCCCCTCTGTGTGCCTGTGGCTCCAGATTCTCTGAGCTGTCTGGGCTTTCACTCTGTGTGTCACCTCTTCTCTGTGGGCTTCTGAGGACTCTGGACACAGAGCCAGTAGATCTGCCCCTACTCTCGGTGACCCTTCACACCCCACGCACCACCTGTGATCTCTTTAAATGAAGAAGGTAGACCTTACAGACAAGAATACAGGAAGATTGAAAGAGCCTTTGTCCAGCATGTAGAAGATGCTAACAAAGAACTTGCTTCCTCTGTTTGCTTCTCTTCGGTATTTTAAATTTTTAATTCCCTTGATAAATCTCTATAGGTTTATGTACACTCCTGTTTCTTTTCACAAAGCAATTTTCATTCACTATTTTTCTTATCTTTAACTAATAGAGTTAAGTACTCAATTCCTGTCAGCCCAGCACATGGAGAGGCAGTCTTCGGTCTATCTGAACTTTCCAGATTAAGTCTGCACTGATTTATATTGAAGTTGTGTTCTTTTTCTCTTCATATCTATTACCCTTCAGAGATATTAACGTAAAGACAAATATTCATATAATCGAAATTATCTTTGGAGGGAAACAGAAACCATTGGTCATATTACGTCTTTTAAGCAAATACATTCATCATAAAAATATTTTAAGAGGCATGGCGAAGGTTTATGGGACAAAGATTTTAGGGAGAAGTGCAGGATGAACTCCAAGGTGGGTGTAGGTGCTCCAGGACCGGGCGCCTAGTAGTATCTGTAACATCCAACCAGCTCCTGGGAAATCCTACTATATACTGATTCTGGGAGTCTCACTATTTTGATGTCTCAATTTTATTATTTCCCTTTAAAGTCTGTTTTCCTTACTCTTCCCTTAAACTATAAATATGGATACTTTGTTCTTATAAATATATTGCAGTATAAAGATGTTACAATGCTGCATAGAAGTGAACTTCCCCAAAGCAAGGTAGGATGTCTCCCTCTGCCTTTCCTACCATAGACCCAGTTGCAGCTAGTGAGGTGAGCAGTGTTAAAGTTTCACCGTGTCTCCCTGTTCTCCACATCACCTCCACCCTATTACCGCCTTCACCTTTTCTGGCTTGACAGTTTGTTCCCAAGGCCTTCCAATCTTCAAGAGCATCTTGAGCAAAGCTAATGAACAAACTTAATATTTATGAAGTTAAGGACTCTTCCAGACTAGAAAAATTAAGAACCGAGCATGTTTAATTAATTTTCGCTTGGGAAGGCAAGCGTGACAGCCTGGAACAGACACTCCATGTCCAGGAATTGGTGCCTTGCTCCCACCTGGAGAAACAATCGTCCCTCAGTTAAGCTGAACACTGCATGGGACCAAATTCATGATGCAGAGCTTGCATTTGAGCTTTATGTCAAATACTTTTCTGACAAGAGGGTCCTTTGCTTGCCATTCATGTTGGGAAAATTAAGATCTAGTGACTTTCCATTGGGGTACAAGTCTCCAACACTGTCTGTGTTGTTCCAACTGCGATGTGATCACAGGTCTTCTGAACACTGAGCGTGTTCCACTGCCGACCCCTGTCCTGAGTTACTGCCGATTACCTGCAACTGTAGTTGGCTCACATGTTGCTGGGGTTTTCCTCAGAAGGTACTAAGCTGATGTGCTT
The DNA here is from genome assembly GCA_004027165.1 of Ctenomys sociabilis. Taxonomy (NCBI): domain Eukaryota; kingdom Metazoa; phylum Chordata; class Mammalia; order Rodentia; family Ctenomyidae; genus Ctenomys; species Ctenomys sociabilis. The sequence goes on along the minus strand of PVKA01001309.1, from coordinate 98,244 downwards.
GTCGAGGCTCAATGAATTCGTTCTTCCAAAGCCCTTACTTTTACAGAAAGCAAAGCCTGCACTCCTAGGGTGAATTGCTGCTTGTAGCAAGAGGCCTTCCCATGGCAGGTGGACATAGCACTGTTTGAGTTACCACAGCGGTCTCTGGAGATCCTCAAAATGCTCCCAGCTCCGCACGGCTGATCACTGTGTTAGCACCACAGGACAAACACCCATAGCTCCCAGGAGAAGTTAGAGCTGCCTGCTTTTTCTAAGTGTTTGCTTCTACTTCTTGGACATTTCAGCATGAAGATCTGTGAGCTGTTGGAAGCAGACTAGACTATAAATACTTCTTTGTCCTCGAAGCTAACTTTGGAGATTTTTGTAAAACATATCTAGCATGAAGGCACTGAATATGCAGCCAGCTCAATCCATGAGAAAAGAGTGTTATGTTCATTTTTTAATCAGTATAAAAATAATAATGCTCCTTCTTTTACATTTGTGGATTTCCTTCCTTCTGAAGATGTTAAGGTACTTGTTAATTATTTAGGTCGAAAGCATTAAATAGCTCTTCTGACTCATCTGTATTAATTGGAGATTTTGATCAAATAAAGATAGATTGAAAACACTGAAGTGTCCACCTACAAAAAGTAAAAGATCTACTTGCTATGTTACTTAAGGACAAAACTGAATATGCAGCTACTAACATTTTATTGTGTTCCTTTTCTTTCTTTCTTTTTTTTTTTTTTTTGTATTTTAGGGAAGGGTCTACAGGGTGTTCAGGGTCTCACTACTAGATTGGACTCATAGTGATCCAACAATTTACAGCCTCCCAAGAGCTGGGATTACAGGCAAGCACCACCCACTCAGTCTCAGTTGCCATCTCAGTGCACTCCTGGGGCAGGGCCTGCACAAATCAAACCCCCAGCCCTTGCATCTGCTCGCAGGCACTTTAATCTGCTCAGCTATTGGGCTGCCTCCTTGTATTATGATTCTTAGCGCTGAAACTTAGGACCCTGGTGCCACCAACTTCCCCAAATGAAAGACTTATGCTGAAGATATTCTATGGTTTCAATGTGTTTTTCAGCTCTAAGCCAAACACTCTACATTATAAAATTTAAAATAGTAATAATTTAAATCAGACATTTTCCTTAACTCACAACGTATAAAAACAGAGAGCCAAAAGCCTTAATACTGCCCTCCATGCAGTTCTTTCATTTTATTAGTGGCTAATAGCTGTGAAGTTTTACTTGAAGACCTCCCATCCACCCCAGCGCATGTTCATACTGGCTTTCTCAATTAAGCTAGTTGTTACATTTTGCTTGGATTATTTTATGACCTTCTAACTTGATAAGTTTTCCTGTTCTCTGAACATTATTTCCTTTACGCATTGTAATTTTGATCATGTTAACTAGTGCTTGAAGCTGTTTCTCAGATTTCCACTGACTGCAGTATCAACCCTATGCTCCTGCAGCGCCTTCCAGCTGCAGTCCTGTTGGAATCCAGCTTTCTTCTCTCCTCTCCTGCTTGCAGCCCACTCTGCAGCCTAGCAGCACTTCCTGGTCCTCGGGCTCTTGGCCACTTCCCACCCTGTGTGAGATTCACAGCGCTTCTTCTGTCTCAAACATCCTTTTCTTTTGTCTCCCTGAAGAATACCTCTTCATCTTTGGCAACACTAGCTGTGGGTTATCTGCTCGATAAGCCTTTTTCTCAGTCTCATGTGCAGAGCTGAATGATTTTGGTTTTTATTTGCATTTCACGAGTGGCTAGCGATATGGAGCATTTTTTCATATATTTATTAGCTTCTTGAATTTCGTCCTCTGAGAAGTGTGTATTCATCTCAGATGCCCATTTCTGAATTGGGTCTTTAAATTTGAGGACCCTGTTATATCTTAGTTCTTTATATATTCTAGACAGTAGTCTTCTGTCTGATTGCTTATTAGTTAGGATTTTTTCAAAATTTGTGGGTTATCTTTTCACTCTGTTGATAATTTCTTTTGATATGTAGAAGCTCCTCAAAAAGAGTGAACATGAGTTATTGATTCTTTCAAGTGTTTCCTGAGAAAATATATGTTTGTTCATGAACTCTTTACCTACACCTATGTCTTCAAGAGTTCCTCCTACTTTCTCTTCCAGGAGACTGAGTGTTTCTGTTTTAATGTTTAGATCTTTAATCCATTTTGACTTTAATTTAGTGCATGGTGATAGAGCTGGGTCAAGTTTTAGAAAGTATAGAAAGCCATGTTTTCCAGCACCATTTGTTAAAGAGGCTATCCTTCCAGTAAGTGTGATTGGCCCCTTTGTTAAAGATCAGATGGCTGAGTGTGTTCATAGATGCTTCTGCACCTTCTAATCTATTGCATTGATCTTCAGGTCTATTTTGTTGCCAATACCATGTTGATTTTATCACAGTGGCTTTGTAGTATAATACCATATCAGTCCAGAAAGAATGGCTATCATAAGGAAATCAACCAACAACAAGTATTGGAGAGGATGTGAGGAAAAGGGAACACTTCTCCACTGCTGGTGCGAATGTAGACTGGTACAACCACTGTGGAGGTCAGTGTGGAGACTCATCAAAAGAGTAGGACTGGAAATTGCATTCAAGCCAGCTATCCCCCTACTGGGAATTTTCCCAGAGGAACTGAAAACATTATATCATAGTGATATATGTGTACCTATGTTTATAACAGCACAATTTGTGATAACAACATCTTGGAAACAACCACAAGGTCCATTACATGAGGAATGGTTGAAAAAGATGTGATATTTCCATATAATGGAGTATTACTCAGCTATTAAGAATAATAAGCTTGAAGCATTTATATTGAAGTGGTCACCACTTGAACATATACTAATAAGTGAAATAAACTAGACACACATGTGTAAATATCGTATAGTCTCCCTAGTATCAGAAGCAAAAGGAAGAAATACAAATTTAAATGTACAACAACAACTAAAAACAATTGAGTCAGATAAGGCAAAGTGAATGGCATATACTGCAGGATACTAATTAGCTTTTCTTCTGGATGGTTAACAACCTAAGTTCACAGATCAAAATTGGAGAAATAGAAGAGCCACAAAGCCAGCCAACATTTTGGCCCTAGCCTTTCAAGGTCAGCGAAGACTCAGGACATAGGAGAACCTGTACTGCAACATCATGAAACTCAGTTGAGCTCCAAATTTCTGAACAAGGACATTATGGAGCCACAGAGGAAAGAGATCGAAGTTCTATAGTGTGCCTGGGGAGAGTCTCATGGAGAGAAAACTTTCTCTCAGGCTCTCACAGAGAGCAAACTGGTCAAGCATTGGCCTTGACTCATCCACATGGATGACACAAACAAAGGATCTACAGAATAGGGTACAGGATTACAAGATAAACCCTGAGGGGACTTCACTGACCTCATCAGAAACAAAAACTACATGTTTTTGCATATAGGTCTTGTTCTATCTAGGTCTAAACCATCTACCAGAAAAATATAAAAATGAGGTATACCATGCAGGGTCATAATAATAAGTTGAGCTGTCAATGGCTATGGTTGACAATTTCTTCAGATAACTCACTATTGTTGTGGAATGCTGGGCTGGGTTGGATTGTGTCATCAAATTCAGGCACCTAAATTGGTTGAATGACAATTGAGTGCCCATCTTTGACAGGTGTAGACAAAGGAAGGGGTAGAGAAAGGAAGAATCATGATGTGTGTATATGGACAGTACAGTTGGGGTAGATATGCCATGCTTCTGCATAATTCTATGAGAGGCAAGATTTGCATTAATGGTGGTTGGACAGGATATTATGTCGGCTTCTAGCACTATGGACAACCACTAGGAAAATAACAAGGTAGAAAGTATTAGTTATTGAATCTTTGATATAATTCAGGTATAAAAAATAAGATACACAAACAGCTACACTCTCTTAATTTACTGATAAGAGACATATGCTATAATAATGTCTGTAAGTATAATGTCATGTATGCACCTTGTACGATACCAAAACATTATGAAAACAGTTTGTAATGTATTAATTTATCGAATCTTTCCTGTTCAGGTGTCTTAAAACTGTCTCTTTGATATTTATACTTCAATAAAATAAAATAAAAATAAATAAGTAAATTTAAAAAAATGAGTTGGGTTTTGTTCTAATAACAGCCCAAGGCTCTTGCGCCTGCCTCTTCTGCCATGCCTCAGACTCCCCAGGTGGAATTACTCAGCATCATGTGGGAGCTCCTTACTCACTCTAGCTGTCTTGTCCCGTTCTCCCCATGTCCAAGTGCTGGACACAGAGAAGCACATATTCGCCTGCTTCTTGGTTTTGGACCTCCATGTCCTTGCTTAGCATCTGAGAGGCATTTACAGTGTGTCCTTCGAATAATCTGATATATGTTACTCCCCAGATGCACTGGCATCTTCTGTATTGCATGTAATCAGCTTAGCTCTTACTAGAATTGTGTTTTCAAGCATACATCTTAGTTTTTATGTATAATAAAATGTACAACCATCTTTATATAACCCAAGTCTGCATTCCCTAAATATTGCAAAATAGGTAGATCATGAAAATTCTAAAATAAATATTCAACTGGTGAGAAACATATGGACTAATACAATGAAAACTTGATTTCAAGTTTATTACATAGAATCTGTGAATTTTAAAAGCTTTTTACAGTTCTTACTACACATCAAATTTTCTGCAGCATTTGAAAAACTATTAGATTTCTGATTTCTGTTCATTATCTTTGTGCGGTTTTATAAAAAAATCTGTTTGAAACAAAACACCAAAAAATGACGACCCACTCTGAAGCCTTTCTGTCTCACCTCTGCCTGACTCCACGCCATCTCTCCTGAATTTCTCACTTCCTTGCCTGTCAGGAGTCACAGAGTCCATGCCTCTCCTGGGCCTTGCTCCTGCGGTTCTGGGTCTCACAGGTACTTACCCCAATATTCAGATTGGGTCCCTCTAGCGCTCGATGTCCCTCCACTGGCATTTAAGTTCTCATCATTCTGCTCCTTCTAGAACTAAAATAGTGTTAGAAATCATTGACTTAAGGGGCCTAAGGGAATTCTGATGCATAGCCAAGGTCAGAAACTACAGCCTCTAAAAATAAATTGCAAAAAATTTAATAATTAAAGGCTTAATATATTATTATTTTTTTTAATGTTCTTTCATCAGCATATAGCTAAAACACTTCAGTGGTTGAATTTGAAACTAGGAGTTGGGCTTTCTCAACCCCATACATTGCTCATTCCAGAAAGAATGGCTATCATGAAGAAATCAACCAACAACAAATGTTGGAGAGGATGTGGGGAAAAGGGAACTTCTCCACTGCTGGAGGGAATGTAGACTGGTGCAACCATTGTGGAGATCAATGTGGAGACTCCACACAAAAGTAAGACTGGAAATCCCATTCAAGATAGCTATCCCCCTACTGGGAATTTTCCTGGAAGAACTGAAAACATCATATCATAGTGATATATGTGCACCTATGTTTATAGCAGCACAATTTGTGATAGCCAAATCTTAGAAACAACCAAGATGCCCGTCACATGAGGAATGGTTGAAAAAAGATGTGGTATTGCTATATAATGGAGTATTACTCAGCTATAAGGAATGATAAACTTGAAGTATTTATATTGAAGTGGATGCCACCTGAATATATACTCGTAAGTGAAATAAACCAGACACAGATGTGCAAATATCATATAGTATCCCTAGTATAAGAAATCAAAAGAAGAAATACAAATGGACATGTACAAGAACAACTAAAAAGGATTTAGTCAGATAGTTAGGGTAAACTGAACAGCATATGCTGCAGGGTACTAATCAGCTTTTCTTCTGGATGGTTAACAACCTAAGTTCACAGATCAAAACTGGAGAAACAAAAGGGCCACAAGATCAGCCAACCTTGTATTTCGGTCTCCAGCAACTATGCTGCTACTTCTGTGTACCAAGAGTAACAAGTGTCATCGTATCAGCTGGTACTTCCAAAGATGCCTTAATGACAATGAAAAATTTAGTTATTCCAAAAACATAGTTCTTTTTGCTTGAAAGTCAATCCTCTGTGTTCTGTGACAGCAGGATGAGAGCTAGCTGTCTGGCATCCCATGTAGAAGGTAATTCTTCAGAGCAAAACAGAAATATCTGAGAAGTACTCTCATGGTTTACTTGGGCTCAGGCCAGCTAAACCTTTCAGCAGAGTCAAGAAAAGAACAAACTCCCCTTCCTATATCTCCTCCCTTGTGGTAAAGGCAGTTTTCCATACCTAAAGCACATCACAACCAAGGAAGAAGAGGAATCGATAGTATCATGTGGTTAGTGGCCAGAATCTGTGCTGGCTCTGGTCTTCCCAACCATTGATCAATTTCAGCGTCGGCATTCCTGTGCTGTTTTCCTAGACCTGATCATAACACCTCAAAATACATTTACCTTTCTAATGCCTGGTTCCTCTTGGTTACAATCATAATGCACATAAATTGTTAGCAGATGGGGTGGATCAAAGTTTGGCTCTTAGGTCTTAACCAAGGGAGGGATTAATGCCAGGTGACTCATTTAAAAAGAGGCTTAGCTTTTCTAAACTGTATTTGTTTGGTTTGTGCACATCTCTACTCACAGTTTACAGAAATTCAAAGGGATGAGAAGAGCTGGAAGAGAGTGGACTCTCCAGCTCAGCAGAAGTCTGGGATCTATTTTCACAGGGGCTCTGCAGTTGGGCTACGACTCAGAGTTGAAATGCAGAGCTCCTGGGAGGACTGTGTCCATGCCCTGCCCTTGCTGCTTTCATCCCACCTAATTGACGCTGGCATTGAACTTTCCCAGGACATGGGGAGGCTGGTGATGTCTAAGTGCTGACTAAGCTCTGACAAGCTTGGCCAGTGCTCCCCTGAGAAGACAACCCCCTCTGAGATCTTTCTGCCTCCCCTCTTCCTGACTCACTGTCACCTCTCCTGTCCTTCTTGCTTCCTTGCCTGTCAGGAAGCCCACAGAGTCCATGCCTCTCTGTTCACTCTCTGTAGGGCCTTGCCCCTGCAGTTCTGGGTCTCAGAGGTACTTAGCCCAGTCTTCAACCTGGCCCCCTCTAACACTCCATCTCCCTGCTAAAGGCCACCATTTCTAGTTTATGGTCACTTCTAAGGGTGGATCAGGCTCATGGGAGAAGTAGTTCTCTTACTAGTATCCCAGATGTTGTACATCCAGACCCAGATCTTCAGCTATCTGTCTCTGCCCAGTGGTATTTAAGTTCCAGAACTTCAGTAGAGGCAGTGTCAGCTTGGACAACTATTGGTGGGCCCTGTATCATCTCTCTGCCTTTCCTTACCCAAATTCATAGCCATTTCACTCTGCTTCCAGAGTCACTGCTGCCCCTTGGCGAACTGTAAAATCATGGGTTCTGTGCTTTGAAGCTGTGGGCTTCACAAATCAGTCTGCGTGGACTGACTGTGTAAGTCTCATCATGGGGGTGCCAGTCAGCCACTGCATCTGGGCTCTGTGTGGTACAGGCTCTTAAGGACCCTAGAAAGCTTTCCCTTTGCAGGGTAGCCTTTCCTGTGATTTATAACATTTTTCCACAGGGCTACAGCATCCAGTGGCAGGTATTTCCAGCCCAGGCTTGCAAACAGGCTAAGCCTTGTGATAAAAGTTTTGAAATGTGACACAGTGCACGTCATGTAGGTGAGCCCTGATGGCCCGCCCTCACTCTGCTCCTCACTTGGGAGTTCTGTGCCCGATGCTGTGCCTCAGTTCCCTGTTTTGTAGAATGGGGATCATTATACGTATTTGGGATTGACACAAAAGAAATGGGAATATATGGAAAGCAGCGTTGGCCCCAGTCATGGTGCTCTACACAGCAATGATTCAAGAAGAAGCAACTCTCAGCCTCCGTAAGGCTGGTTGAGTGAGTGGCTCGGCACAGTGGCTGCTGAGAACTATTGCTGGTTAATCCAGTCTGTCCCTGAGAGACCCTGCTGTGCTTGTCTTACTCGACAAATGAAGCACAGATAGGATGTGGTGCAATAAGAATAATCTCGGTATTCAAGGATTCCAAGTGTTTTATTTTTATTTTTTTTTTCCATTTATTTTTATTTTATTAAAATACAAATGTCAATCAGAAAGTTTCAAGACACCTTAACCATACAGAGTTGATGAATTAATACATTGCAAACTGTTTTCATAACGTTTTGGTACTGTACAAGGTGCATACATGAAATTATATTTACAGGTTTTTTTATAGCTGAAGTATATCAAAGATTCAATAATTATTTACCTAGTGGATGACCATAGCACTAAAAGGCGACATAATATCCTGTCCAACCACCATTAGTGCAGATCTTGCCTCTCATAGAATTATGTAGAAGCACAGCGTTATCTATCCCAACTGTACTGTCTATACACACACATCCTGATTTTTTCTTTCTACAACCCTTCCTTTGTCTACA
>PVKA01001309.1:0-89738 GCA_004027165.1 Ctenomys sociabilis | reverse complement strand
GTGTTTTAAATTTAGAAAATGATAGCTTGTGAGTATAGTAGAACGAACAAACAAAACCTGCTGCTCCAGAGATCTTACGTATAACCTTTCAGTCTAAAGAATATTCTAGATCTCATAAAGAGGTAGGCTTGAAACATGACTAGGCCAAATTACCACAGTAATTCTATTATAAATGTACTCAGGGGCCATCAGCATCTGTTAATGTGAGAAGGTATGCAAGCCTCCCTTCTTTAATTTTTCAGGCCAGCAAACGGGGCTATTGGAATTATTATTCTTTATCTTTTTATTTTTAGAAAGAAATATAGAAACATTAAAAAATAAAAAACATTAAAAATATATAATTTCAAAATTCTAAATGTTAATTTGTTGAATTATAAGAATGTAGTCAGATATACACATACACATCCCAAACGAGTAACACCCTTTTGTCTGGAGCAAATGTGCTCTTCCAGCTGTATTTCCCTACAGTGCTTTAAAATTTATACTGTTTCCCTATGTCTGAATAAGTGATGGCTAGAATAGATTCTAGAAGGGCCTGCACTGGCAGAGGAGGAAGACTATTATCAGGAAAAAAATCTCTCTTACAAACCAATTACACACTGAAGAGATCTGGCCTAGATTTTCTTTTAAATAAGCACTTTTTCATTAAAAATGTAACCAGGAAATCATGCTTTGTCATACTTTGAACAATTCTTTATTAATAATAGAGACCTCATGTTCCCATGTCCTCTTCCTGTGTGTCAAGAAAATGCTAGAATATTAAGATCCAATCTCAGCTTATCTGTCACTAACTAAAAACTTTGTATCTCTTTTTTTCTGCTTTACAAGTAGAATACAAAGTAGAAGTTAATGGCAACAAAGACTTCTTACTACAAATGACAAATTGTGTATCCATACACTTCCACAGGAGTGTATATTATGTCTACTGTGTACATGTAGACAGTAAACAGATAAGTTTAAATGAATATTGCTAATTAATTTCAAAAGTAACCACCTTATGGAGCACGCTTTTGCAGAGCATAGTTTAGATGTTTCTTTGAGTGATGTAAATGTCAACTTTTTCTCAAAGAAAACATATATTCATTATACTTTGTTCCTGTTACAGGCCTATGAAAAGATTGCTTACCTCCTGACTAACTTGGGTAAGTGAAATTTCATTACTTTGCTTGTGAATAAGGAAACAAGTGGACATGGCAGTCTGTGGTCCCTTCATGTGTCTTAGCATTCTCCTGTCTTTGACCACATAATCCATTAGTGACATGACAGAAGTGGTAGAAAAGTGATGTATCAGTCACAGAATATCTCAGCTCCCAGCTGGTCAACCTGTTTCTCATAACTTGGAAATACTTATTTTTCATTAATTTTTAAACTGCTTGTGTTGTAAACATAATAACACATGTTCATGTTTTTAAAATCAAAACAGTTCAGAGAGGCTGCTAAGGAGAATGAATCCTTTGTCACATTACTGTTCCTACTTTCTGTACCCAGGAGAAAACGGCTTTTTAACCTTCTTATGAGTTTCTTATGTGACTTCCCAACCTGTTTCTACATAACGTGATTCTATTGCTATGATTGAGTTTCTACCTTTGGATACCTATTTACTTCTTTCCTGGCATAAAAGAACTAAATATGAGAACTCAGCTCTCAGTGTTCTTGCAAATGCCTCCAGCCTGCACCCTCACACACTGTCACCTCTCCTCCTTTCACAAAAATGTTGTCTACACCACTGACCTAGTTAATACCTGATGGCCACATCCTTATGTCTATATAACTGCTTTCATATCTAGGGAAGCCCCCATGCTGTAACTATGTTTTAGAACTACTTCTATTTTTTCACAAAAATGGTTCATTAGTGCTTAAAATTTTGTGTACTTCCCTTCATTTGCCCCAAACGTTTGCCAAAATTGCACGTATCTTCTGAATCTGCAAAGTCCATCAAGTACTCCACACTGGGATTTTCTTCCTAGAGTTGCTCATCCAAGTCCCCAGCTGCTTCTTCCAGATGGGTCACACCCTGGGGCTCACCAGTTCCCGGGGTCCCTTCCACCCCTTCACCTGGGTTGGATTCTGCTCCCCATCTCCTTTGCTCCTGTAATTGCCCCTACAGCAACCTGAAAATGTCTCTCTTCTGTCCTCAAGTTTGTTTTCTTTTTCTGGATGTGGAACTCTTAAGTTGCAATGATTTTTCCTTAGTTCTTTATACCTGCAGCATAGACATCTAGAGTTTCAGGTGATCCTCCTGCCTCAGCCTCCCTAGTGCTAGAAGTGCACAGGTATGCCACTATGAGGCACCGAATACCTGAGCTATTCGGTGATTTACATTATAAATTAGAATTTATTTTATCAAACAGATCATATATAATTTTAATAAAATGTTTTATAATTTCATAATACTTGACATTTTCCAAGTATTTGATTTTCATAAATTACCAAAAAATAAATAAATAAAAAGGATAAACCAAGATTGCAGGTCATGTGGGCAAGGGAGGCCTTCCTTGGCCTCACAGAGAGCTGAGGTCACAGGAAGGCAACTACTGCACTGGCTCAATTCATATATTTTTTAATATGGGAAGAAATATGTAATCAACTTATACTTATTTCACCTTAGTTTTGTATGTGCTGAGAACTACATCAGGATGGTTTTGGGGATCCCAGTAATGAATTGTCTGTAACAATAAATGTCTGTACTTAAGATCAGTCAGATCCAAGGAACCAGTTAAGCTAAGTGAGGAAACAGTTTTGGCTTGGTCAGAGGTCAGAACCGTGTCACAGGGTTGCAGTCTCCACGCATGGTGACACCCACTATGCACATGAACCATCTTAAGGAATGAAAAAGCTAACAGCAAAACAAGCAGACGAGTAACTTAGTGAGGAGGTCAAATACTTATCATCAATATCTAGCTTCATGAGGGAAAAAGATTTTTGCCCCAAATACATTCTCACTGAAAACAACACCTCTGGGGCTGGGGATTTAGCTCAGCAGTGAAACACTTGCCTACCAAGTCCAAAACACCGGGTTAGGTCCTCAGTACCAAAAACACAAAAACAAACCTTCCCTGAAAACAACACCTCTGTTCTCAATTATACTTGGAATCTTAGTTCCTCTCCAATTAAAGGCTAATTCAAGGTGAATCACACTGTGCTGTATGCAGGGGTAATGCAAGATGTGAAGAGTGACTGAACTTCAACATTAAAGTTGCCATCACTGTGGTCAGCTCCACAGTCACAGTTACTGCTATGGGAGAGATCACTCTTAGTAGCTTCAGAACAGTGTGGACACCCCCAGCCCCGCACCCTGGACAAAACCAAGTAGGTAGCTTTCCTACTGAGTATAGCAGTCTGCAGGGCTGAAATGCCCAATGTAGTTTTGTCACGCATGTGACACTTCCTGTGGGAGATCAAGAAACCAATATCTTCCTCAGCCTTCATTCCTCTGCATGCACCTGCCCACCCAGCTGACCTGGATCCATCCTTAAAGTGTAGCAGGACTTCCTGCAGGGTCATTGGCTTCCAAGAATAAGCCCTCAAACACCAGCACTTAATGAAGTCTCTGCTGGCCTCTTACCTCCTGCTGGCTGGATCAAGTCATGTGCTCAAGTTTAAAATCAAATTTAGGGTCAACATTAGGGTGCATATCCCTAGAGAAATGATTCCCCATGAATACCTGTAGGAAGATCAGCAGCACACTATCTAGCCAAAAGCCTTGGTGTTAGGTGCAGTCTTGGCACACTGTACATAAAGCAGTGGAAAGTTGCACAACATGCCACCCACATAGTTTAGTGCTTTACTGTTGTTTAGCCTGCTTGCTCCTAGTCGACCTTTAGTAGTCTCTGCTGGTTTCAAATCTCATCCCTCTGAAGCTGTGTTCCTTGATTTTCCATTTTGCAGTCTCACCAGAGCAATTTAAGACTCTTTACTTATGTCTATTGCATTGTTCTGATAGAAGTGTTGACCAAAATATATGTGTGCATTGACAAAATTTATTAAAAGGCAAATTTCTATTAGGCACTATCAAAATCCTCCCTCCCACTTGAATGTGCTTGTCCCAACATTCCTGTCACTTTCTGAAGCAGCTCTGCAAGTCCTCTTACATGAGTGTCTTTATACATTGTGATCAAACATGGTGTTGCTGCGTGCCATCCAACACAAAAGGAGTGCGGACTGTGAAAGCATCTCATTATGTTGTCACCCATCTTATGTGATAGATTTGGTGCCATGTATCTTCAAAGGGCCCATGAAAGGAAAATATCTTGAACATATGTAGAGCATGTAGGGAGCCTGGACAGCATAGCCAAAGACCTCCAGAACTGCTGCTTAAGAAAGTGGCAAGCATGATACGCAAGTGTGGGTGAAGCAAGAAGGAATATTTTGAGATGGGTTTGTGCTTATTTGTCTTTTAATATAATAAAATTTTATAGACGCATTCATCGTATATCTTGTATATACGATGTATATATTAATTTATTTTTCCCCACAAGACTGAAACATCCTTTGACTTTTGTAATACTTGTTATAATATCTGGCATTCATTCATTCTTAAAATAAATATGGAAGATGTGATATTGCATAGTAATAGGGAGAAAGAACACTATAATATCAAAATGAATTATTGTTCTCAATTACTGTTAAATGTAGCGAGTTAAAAGTTTTATTAGCAAGCATTTTTCTTTTTTCTCAAACTTCCATTGGATTATACATTAATCTGATTTATATATATTTTTTCTTGTCTTGCTTTTGGGAGGCTTGGATGACAAATTAGCACAATCCGGCATTCACGATCTCAGTTTGTCCTGATAAACCAGAGATCTTCAGTGCATGCTTGTCAGAGGAGTGACTGCAGAACTAGAAGACCAGGAAACCATGCCTTGATCTGTGTAGTAGAATACAAAGCAAAAATACAAAAGGAATTAATGGATGAATACACAAACAAACATGCATTTGCTTGTATACCAAACTATTTGCCCCTCTGTCTGTCTGTCTAACTATCCATTTAATCTGTCTGTTTGTCTATCTATCTAATCTGTCTGTCTGTCTGTCATCTATCCATCCATCTCCATCCATCTATGATCTCAGTCACCTATATCAATAATTGTCCTTTTAAACTCAGGGACTCATACTCCACTTGAAAAAAGTGAAATATAGCCACATGTCAATGAAAAGAAAGACAAATCCACAAATGCAAAACTGACTGACTTTTAAGGCATATGTATAACAAGAAAACATGTAATTGTATTAATATCAGACAAACTAGAAATTAAAGTATATTTGAAGATTAAGAGAGCCATGACAGGCCAGGGAGCTAGCTCAGTAGAATAAACACTTGTCTGGCAAGCCCAAGGTCCTGAGTTCAAGCCCTGGTTCTGCCAAAAAAAACAAAAAAATGGTCACCACTCACATATTGGTAGTGATTTCTGAAGTCACTGTAACAGTCATGATTTCTAGGCCTCTTTTGACCAACTTTCTAAATATAGAAAGCCAAAATTAATATAAATGTACCATTAACTTTTTTGCCTCAAAGCAGGTATCACGGAAAATGCTAGTAGATTCAGGGCAGTACAATTAGAGACAGCAAAGGAGACCATCTCTTCACAAGAAACTGTTAAAAGAATTATTTTTCCTCTTAAAGAAGTTTTCTGTAAAGGTGAAACCACAAAAGCACAATTTGAAGGAAGCAACAGCAAAAGCCCAGCCTGCAGGCCCTGGGGGGTGTGGTCTGCCCGTCTCTTTCTGTGACACAGCCAAGAAGTCCCTCTTGGGCCCCCAGAACCTCCATTCCAGACATCACATCTGCTGTTGGAGCCCTGGGCCACTGGAGCCTTCTTGGGTGAGGCTGGGCTGCATCTACATCTGGCCTGCGTTCTTAAATCAGATCCTGTTCATGTTCTCTGTTTCTTAAATTTACCTTATATTAAAATAGATATCAGGTGCCCACATTGGGAGCTAAGGCTGCAGAACATCCTGCTATCTTCATCCACTCTGTCATCATTTTTAAAGTCATAGAGCCTCAAGATATGAGAGTTGAGGGATTCACAGACATCATCTAACTCTCTCATTACATAGATGGCAAAACTATGCCTCCCAAAATTGAAGTCACCTGAAAATTGGGTCTCAGGCTGAGATAAGAAGTCAGCTCTTCTAATTTATGCCTCCTTTTCTCTTTGTCACAGAAAATAGTAACTATTTAAAAGCTGTGACAATTCATGTCCCCATATGGAGCAATGCTAGAGCCAAGAGCTGACCTGTCTTTACAGTTATCCATCTCTGAAGGCTGATGACAAGCGTGAGGCTCTTGGTGTATGCGCAGCAGGTGTTAACCTTTTGTAGTAGTGAGAGAAGGTTGAGAATCGGGTTAGATCTTGCCCATGGCTCTGCACATCAGGTATTGCCATTCTCCCCTCGAGCATGGCTTCTGGGTCCATGTCTTAAGTTCCTGTTACTCACCTGTCCCTGGCAGTGATATTGCGTTCCTTTCAGAATATCCTCGAACTGAATCAGAGTGGGAAAACAGCTTTGCCCTGAAGATGTTTCTTTTCCAGTTTGTCAATTTAAACAGTTCCATCTTCTACATTGCTTTCTTTTTGGGAAGGTAAGCCAACATTACACGTACTATTTTTCACAATTGAAAGCACACCAACTGTTCCATTGCCAATTATTTAGCAGACTTTGCAAATTCTTGACCCCTTCCCTGGAACACTTTGCTAATCAGCCTTCAAGTGCATTGTTGCTCCGATGTTGACAGCCAGAACCAATTAAAGCTGGCACCAAAAATAAAACCTGCATCTACACAGTCCAATTATCAGCAATTATTCATTTAGAGAAGAAAAGAATTTTTGTGGTACTCTATGTTACAGTTCCTTAATGTGAAAAACCTCTACCCACCATTACGTCTTTTTTTTTTTTTTTACTCTGTTCTAAAAGGTGGGGAGGAAAAGTATGTCAGTCTAGTGGGTGCTTTGCTCTGTGGTTGCCGTTCCACCCGGAGCCTTAGAAACCTACCGAAGGTTGACGCGCTTTGAACCTAGCCACTTAGTACATTGTGGTAACATTCATTAACCTGGCCCCCAAGGCATTCCAAAGCATGAGTGAAAGCATTCAGTGCCATTAGGTGGCTTTGCCAATATTTTCTCCACTCTCTGGTACTGGGTTCAGGTGTTGCCTTCTTCCTTTTCAAGCTTGGGGCTTTGATGTTGTCTAAGCTGCTTGAAAGTCATCCTGTCTGGGGACAAATCGCACCAGTGAGCATTCTGTCACCCACTCGTGCACTCAACTGATGGCTCAGCAGGTGTTTTTCATTTAATGGCTAATGAGTTAAGACACTTTTCTTTTTTTAAGATTTGTAGGTCACCCTGGAAAATACAATAAACTTTTTGATCGGTGGAGGCTGGAAGAGGTGAGTGGCTTCGGGGGAGTTGGGACGTGCTGCTGTGTGTGTGGAGGGGAGCTGGGCCAGGCCAGGCAGGGGCCGGGCGCAGCAGCGGGGCACAGCGCCTGGCCTGAAGGAGCACTTCCGGTGCAGAAGAATTCCTCAGGTTCCAAAATGAAGCAACTACATCTTTTGAAAAAGTGATGATGGATGAAAAGAATAACCCCCAAAATTCTGAATTTAGGTTTTTAAAAACTTTTCTATTTCTTTTATTTATAAGCTGAGCTGCTTTGTGTCTCTTTAGCTTCTGAGATTGAGGCCATAGCTATATGCATTTCTGATCCTTGAAATGAGTCAAGTTTTCTTGTAAGAAGGGAAATTTTAGGCAAAGAGAAATATCATTTGATATATCATCATATGAGCATCTATACACTTGCTTTAGTTTTGTTTTTGATACCTTTTCTTATAAGACTTTATAATATTTTCTAACAACAATATAATTATTCTTAACATTTCTGGACTTTTATCACACTTCTATAAACTAAAAAGGAACTTATTTTTTAACTAATTTATTAATTTTTAAAAATCAATGCTGCTTTACACATTTAAACTTTGTTCTCAGAGAACTGTATAATCCCAGTGTTTGGGAGGCTGAAGGAGGAGGATCACCATGATTTTAAGGCCAGTCTGTTCGTATGTAGTGAGTTCTAAGCCAGCCTGAACTATAAAGCAAAACCCTGTCTCAGAAAAAGAAAAAAAAAACCAGAAAAAAAGTAATTTTTTTTTGCTAAATTTAAGTCACAAATTTAATAAAAACATTTTTTACTCAGCAAAGTAAGATTATAAAATTATCATGATCTATATCTTGTATAGTTGATTCCATTTTTAGGCTTGTCACAGATCAGAATGTCTTTTCCTAACTCAAAATTTTTCTCATGGTCCTAGTGTAAAATCTAATTTAATAAATACTCTCATTAACAAAAAAGTCACACTTTAGAAACAGGCTAAGAAAAGACTTCCAAAAACCTGTCCTTGAAGTACTTCTGGTCACCCCAAGCCCTCCTCAGCACCCAGGATGCTGTACCTCGGTTTTCTATTCACATCATTTTGGCTTTTGATTGTAATATGGGAAGAAAGGATGACACTTTCTAAGAAGATGAACTTCATTACCAAAACATGGGACCCAAGTGCTGATTAAGTTTCCTTCTGCCCTTTATTTAACTCTCTCAAGTCTCTATTTTCTTTTTTGTCACACAATTGGCAGTAGTCATACTTAGATGGCCAAGTTGCTTGTAGATCAGAGAACGTTTCTGCAATACCCTTAGCCCCTTCCTTAGCTGTAGATGGCTGCCTATCAACCAGTAGTGGCCTCATAGCTGTCTCCGCAGCCACTGACTGGTTTTCTTCTTTTGGCCAAAGACCTTTCACAATTCTAGAGACACTCCCCAGGCCCAAGTCACACATGTTTCTTGTTTTGGCCCAGAATTACCACCTTGCCTGAAAAAAGCTGGCAAGACACCCATCGGGGTACCCCAGGGTCACCTTCCCCAGGAATGTCCAACAGGGGCTGTGAAGGGGCAGCAGAGAGGTAACCAGGTAGCTTGTGTGTTGGTGACAATTTAGGAGCCAGTGTCACCAATAACTTTGCTTGATTAGATACCCTTAATCTTAATTATGTCATTATTGGACACCTTAGTTAGTCTTTGAAAGTCCTGAGAAGGGGCTGGGAAGATGGCTCAGTAGAATAAGCGCTTGTTTGGCAAGCTCAAGGGCCTGAGTTCAATCCCACATTCCACCAAAAAAAAAAAAAAAAAAAAAAAAAGGTCCAGAGAAAACCTGATACTTCTGTTGAGAAACATGTTTCTGTGCTTTAATCCTTTCCAAGTCAGAGGCAAGATCCTAAGGTCTACAAATTTCAGTTCTTGGTTTTGTAAAATGCTGATAAAAATAGTTATCTAAGTATCAGTGATTGGTAGTTAGATAGAATTGCACATGGGAACTATTAGAGACAATTAAGGGGAACCTTTATTTCAAATTTAGCATTATGGGAGTTTATTGTGCATTGAAACTTTGAAACTATCAATACCAATACCAGGATAGTACATAAAACATCCACAGGATCTGTTTTTAACTTGTTTTTTAATAGCTCACAAACATTTCCTACATAATCCAACATACAACAGAGAAATGGTGCATCTTTTTCTTGTAATTTGTATACATTGAAAAACATGTATATAGATTTATACAAAGTTTAACTAATAGACACTAGACGGTTGACAGTTTAATGAGTCTATAGGTCAGAAATGCAATAAAATAATCAGAATTTATACAGCATCCATCACTTACTTCCATAACCAAGTGTTACTTTAATAAAACCCTCTGCCAATAGGTTTCTGGAATATACTTATATTTTTTTCAATTTGTAGTACTGCTGCCCACGTGTTGGATTTTTTCAACTAACAGAAAACTGCTGAAAAGTAGGGCAAGCCTTTGCAAAAACAAAAATCCTCTAGCTTATTATAAGCATGATATGTTTGATGGAACTTCTTCCCAAGCGATGACTGAAACCATCAAGAAAATTACCAGAACTGAATTTGCCAATATGTTTTGCCTGTGTAAAGAAATAAAAAAGCACTACAATTCTATGAGAACTGGAATTGAGGATTTCACACTGTTAGTGATGTGATATCTCAGAAAAATACTTTGCATACATCCCTATCAAAAATGTTTACGGAACAGCTGATACTTACGGCAGGCATACTACATGTTAGTGCAGTCCAACCGTCATTACTAAGCACTTTCCATACTTTTATTCATCTACACATAGAAATTCTATTATAATTATCATTTTACACATATGGAAACAAAGGTGGAGAGAAGTCTTGTACTTTGCCTATGTTCTAAAGACTGGTGAAGTTAGGGCTTGCTTAGTGAGTCAGCATTGGGAACAAAGTCTGCATTGGGAACAGTGGCCTTCCCTACTGCCTCTGGGACATTGGGGCACCGCTGGGGTGCCATGAAAATGCACTTTGCTATGAGGTGGTTGCTGGGGTACTAGCTCACACCTGTGAGTTGGCCTGGGTGTAAGCATGCAGGAGCATGTGGAGTGAGGGATCACGAGGGATGGCATGTGAAGGGCCTGTCTACCTCCAGCTCCATCACCTGCAGACTGCAGATCTAAAACCCACCCTATGTGAGGGCTTTCAGCTCCAGCTCTTGCACCCATGCTCACATGATGTAGGTGTGCTCTGGGGTGAACATCTGGGCCCTCTACACAGGCCCCTTGACCTTCCATGCGCTCTAAGCATAGATAGTTTTATCAAGTGAATTTTCAGGAATGGAAGGGCTGCCTTCAGCCACTGTTATGTGACTGAGGCAGACTACTAACATAAAACCTTTTGAAGGCTAGGGAGAGAGCTTGGCTGTCTAAGTGCCTGCTTGGCAAGTGCTAAATCCCAAGTTCGATCTCTGGTAGCCCGTGCTGTGCTGGCCCTGGAACCCCGTGTGTGGTGGCACACGCCTGTAATCCAGTGCTGGGAAGGCTGAGACATGAGGATCACCATGAGTCCAAACTGGGTAGCAAGACCCTGCATCAACTACAATAACTTAATTAATTAATTAATTAAAAATTAGAAAGAAAAAAACAGATCTTTTGATCCTTCTCTCTTTCCTATAAATAATAAATGATCAAGACTTAATTTCAACACAGTCATAAATACTCTGGCTTCCACCCTCCCCAGTCGGCTTATCTAGCCTTCGTGAGCATGATCCAATCACACCTATCTAGGACTGTGTGCTCTCCGCAGGCCGATGTATTTAGAGACTTGGACTAGGCACTTACTGCAAGTGTCGCTCACACCTGGTAAGCAGAACTAACCCTTAGCATGGCACAAAGAAATTGTGCACACAGGGGCAGAGGCCGCAGCTTCTTCCTGCAAGACTGCCTGACACTGCATGACCCTGTGCAAATCAATTTGCCCCTAAGCTTCCCTATGAAAGCAAAGCACTTCTGTTTGCAGCTGTCACCTACAACCTGCCACTGTGCCTCTGTAATTATTCAGCCTCAGACTTTCCATGGTGTGCAGTGGCGGGGCATAGATGCAGAGATTAGGGGCCCTAAATTCATCCTCAAAAGAAGGTTTTGTTTGGATCTGAAAATCCAAACATCTCTGCAAGAAGCAGGGCAAGTAGCAGAGTCTCTCCCTGAGTTGGATCAGACCGTGCTAAGTCACCAGCCCGGAACAGGAAAAGTGAGCTATTTCGTATTCTAATTATTTGTTCCTTTTGAAGTCCCACTAGTACTAATTTGATAGAAATAGAAACTGTAGATCAAAGCTGTGCCCACTTACTGCTGTCCTCATAAACAGGACATGGGCCCACTTCTGAAGAAAGAGATCTACGCCTTCCCACACAGGTAGTTTCCACAGTGCACATTTTAAAGTAAAAACCCTTCTTATTGAAACCCCATTTGCATGCATGTGTGTGTGGCATCACCTTACCGAGAAGCCAACAAAGCCAGAGGTGCACAGAGAGAACAGGATCCATCACCCTGCCGAGCTGTCGTGTGGCACGTATCTTGGACCTAAACACACATGGATGTATACAGATATTCGCTTGCCAAGTGATTGACTTTTAATACTTTGCCACTTTAAGAGTGGTCTGGGGGAGGGCCAAATAGCTCAGCAGATTAAAGCGCAGGGGATTGAAGGCAGACACAGCAGCCTAGGGTTTGATCCCTGGTCCTACTGCACAGACCCCACCCCCGGGGTGCACTGAGACCACAGTTGAGACTGGCCATGGTGGTGCAGGCCTGTAATGCTAGATCTTGGAAGACTGTAAACAGGAGTATCACTAAGAGTCTGATCTGTATAGTGAGACCCTGTAGACACTGCACTAAACACAGTGCAGAGGGCCCTCACTATTTTGAAGTTTGACTTTCACGAATTCAATGTTTCAAGATTTTCAAAAAATATTAATTTTTTAATCTACTTATTGTGGATTTTTCACCATATCGCAGGATTTTGTAGTGCCACACAGAATATGTATGTCATTAAAATCGCATAGGGTTACAAGTTTAGAAAATGGTTAAGAACATTCAGTGTTTTTAAGTGTGGAAAAGGCTTATAAGCATGTAGGGAGGGTTTATAAAGCCATAAAATATGTATAAATCCTAAAATAAATATCATGTTGCTACATCACTGGTTTTCACTTATTGCAGGGGTGTCTGGAACACAACCTCTGTGATAAGCGAGGAGCCATGTAAGCTCATAATTTTCCAATGAAAAAAACTGAAAAACACAATATCAACTAGGTATTGAAGGCTAACCACCCCAGAAGCTTGCTGTCTTTCTTTCTTTCTTTTTTTTTTTTTTTTTCTGTTGTTGGAACTAGGGATTGAACTTAAGCCCTTGCTCTTGCCAGGCAAGCACTTATTCTGCTGAGCTATCTTCTCGACCCAAGCACCCTTCTATTTCTTTCTTTTGTGTGTGTGTGTGAAACTGGGGGTTGAACTCAGACCCTTGTGCTTGCCAGGGAAACGCTTATCCCACTGAGCCATTTCCCCAGCCCCCTAAGCACCCTTCTAATAGGACATCACTCCCACGGGATCTGGTGAAAGCAGGCCTTTATGCCTGTTGGCTGCCTTCCAAGGCACACAGCCCTGAGTTTAACCTCAGGAAACATTAGGCAAACCCAGTTTGGATGGCTTTTTGCAGGGTCCTCATGCCTTCAAAACCCTTGAGGTTATGGAACACTCTTCAGAGCAGATGAAGCTGGGGACTCAGGGCAAGGACGCGCCATGGGGTCCACTTAGGGAGAACGGCAGCAGAAACAGAGTACCTGTTGGTGTGGGTGGAGGCTGGAGTTGGGTGTCAAGGTGCTGTAATGTTGCTCTCTCAGATTTGTCAAAGGTACCAGGGAGACGCCAGGAGCAGTATGGGCAGCACGTGGGTGAGAACTGCAGCAGAGCCCTCAAGGAACTTTGCAAATTCTCCCTCCTAAGTCCAACATCATTCTGAAACAAAAAATATGTCCCAAAGAATATATAGTAATTATGGCATCCCTGAGTTAGAATTAGTGGTTGCTCTTCTCCTCCATGACTGCAAGAAGATATTTAATATTCTGCACTATTCATTAAAGGGGATCAGGCCTGGGACAGTGCCTGTCAGATTGGGCGTGGTTGTCACAAGTCAGATTTCTTGTTCTTGCTAGTATTTTCATCCGTATCCCACTATGATCACTGAAAAACCCTGCCATTCCATTTTCTTGTTGGTTTTACCCTGTAAGCATCATGGTGTGATCTGGGTCGAGCACTGATTGGCATAGCATGCAGGTGAGCCAGCTGGGCCCATGGGGCCACAGCGCAGTCTCACTGCTCTTCTCGCTCTCTTCCAGTGCCATCCCAGTGGCTGCCTGATAGACCTCTGCCTGCAGATGGGCGTCATCATGTTTCTGAAGCAAATATGGAACAACTTCATGGAGCTGGGCTACCCGTGAGCACGATGTTTTGAAACTTAGATTTTGTGCACTTTTGCATGGCGAGGGCAGAGGAGCTTTCATGCCACACTTTGGGCACTAGAATGCACTTTCCACTCCAATCCTTACATACAACGTATTTAAAATAATGTGCTGGTGGATCTTTAAGACCCGATTAACCAAAGGCTGAAATGAGGCTATTTTGAGTAATTTCTTTTTCTTTTTCTCTTTTTTGAGTAATTTCTTGATTAGGGGAAGAACTGATTAGTTGATTGATGATAAATATCTTAGGCTCAATCAATAACTTTTATTTGATTCTTTTTCTTGTTAGCTTATTATTTTTCTTTCTTTTTCTTTTTTCTTTTTTCTTTTTCTTTTTTTTTTTTTTTTTTTTTTTTTTTTTTTTTTTTTTTTTTTTTTTTTTTTTTTTTTTTTTTTTTTTTTTTTTTTTTTTTTTTTTTTTTTTTTTTTTTTTTTTTTTTTTTTTTTTTTTTTTTTTTTTTTTTTTTTTTTTTTTTTTTTTTTTTTTGTACTTTTTGAATTTGGACCAAACTCAGGAACTTGTGCTTGCTTATGCTTGAGCTATCTTCCCAGTCCTGGCCTACAAATTACATTAGGATGGTTCTGAGTAGAAACCAGGGGACTGGACAAATAATATTAACCCTGAAACCTGCCATAGTGTTGTTCAATTCCAACAGCCTTAGCACATGGGTCTGAGCTAGCTACTCAGACCTGGCTCTGATTCTTGATTGACAGCTTCAAAGCGCATAGTTTGGGAAGCACTTAATGGAACTTAGGAGATGCCAGTGCCCATCACGGACTCTGACATACTGTGTGTTTAACGAGCTACCATATGTGTTAATCATACTCAGACTAAACCCAGGGCCTTGTGCGCGCTAGGCCAGGTTGCTCCGTGGAGCTATCCCCCGGCCTCCTAAGACCAGGCTGGCCTAGCTGTCCCTCAAGAATTAAGAAGGATGCTTGGTTCATCCTTACCTGTGGCTCCCAGCACACATGATGCTCTCACGCATTTTCAGCCCTGCTCAAGGGTCCTCTAGGGTCACATCCATTGAGCAGGGTAGGCTAGAATCATCACACACTTAAATCATAATTCTCTTTCTTCAGGCAAAACCAGAATAAATAAAACAGAAGTAATCAGAGCTGCCTCCATTCCAGCCTTCATCCCCTTTTCCTTTTGGGAGCACCCAGAGGTGACACTGCCTGACAGCTCCCTCAGGCTGAGGTTGCCCTTTAAGAACAGCTATTGGAACCCACACTTCCAAGTGATAGATAATCGCATGTGATCTCTGACTTCTGTGAGATTCTTCTCATCCCAGAAGTGTTTTTTAATCAGATTCTTCCAGAATTCATAACCCAGAAGTCCATACTGTGCATGGGAAGGTACATCTGACTCATAATTTTCTCACTATTCCAGGGCTAGAGAAAGAGTTGTAACTTCCACTCCAGGTCAGCAGTGGACTTAGATGCAAAGCCCCATGACCTGGGTATATTCTCCACTGTAGTACCAGAATGCAATTGCTAATGCTCAAGCACATCACGTTTATAAACTCAAACCAGAAAAGCATTTTGACAAACATTGCCCATCTAAAGCTTGAAGATGGCGACTAGAAGCTCTGTCCTTTGAAATCCCCTCCTGGCTCAGTTACTTTCCCTGGAGGGTAATCTGACTCATGTTCAGAGAGCATTGTTCAAGAAAGAAAGGGCTCCGATGTAACCACAGTGGGGAACCCTTGAGGTTCACTACTTTTACAGGTGGTAATGAGAGAAGGGATTCTTATGGAAGCTTACGTATTTGATAGTGATGAGTACCTTAGTGTGTGCTGATTAATTCCTCAATAGAGTTAGAGATAGAGACAGAGATACAAAGATAGAGATATAGAAAATTAGGGAAGGTCTGGAAGAGTTCCAGAAGTTCTCTTTTCAAAAATAAAAAAAAAATGCTTTTAATTTTTTTCAAAGCTGAGACTTTTTAAAAAGTTAAGGGAATCAGGAATGGATACGGAGTGGAGGGAAGAGAAGGGAAGACATAAAAGGACTCAGGTACAACCAATCATGTGTCTCTTCTATGCACCAGCTCCTCATGCATGTCTAACATGTATGTACTATTGAGGAAGGAATGTCAAGTATCTCCACTCCCCGAGAACACATCGCACATCCCAGGAGCACTTGGTGTTTCTTGTTTCTTTTGAACTACAAACTATTCAGTAGATGGTTGAACAAGAGCTCAAAAGTCCTTGTTTTTCCCTGCGGTGTAGGTTAATCCAGAACTGGTGGTCACGTCATAAAATCAAGCGTGGAGTGCAAGATGCTTCGATTCCTCAGTGGGAAAATGACTGGAACCTGCAGCCCATGAACATACATGGATTGATGGATGAGTACCTCGAAATGGGTGAGGACGGCCCGTCGGGCTGGGCCGGAACACGGGGCCCCTGGAGGGTCTTGGTGTATTTCCCATGTGCTCTGCTTCCACAGAGAAAACCATCCCTCTCTAAAAAACTGTTAAATGCTGCCAAAGTGTCCTGAAGGACAGCTGCTCTTGTACCCCAGTTGAGACTGAGGTGGGAGGCAAAGAAGGCTCACCGTCTTTGAAGCCTTAGCCGAAAACAGAGGCTCTCCCCACCAAGCAGCCCTGGCTTTGGAACAATTATTTTGATGAAACAAAATAAAGCCCAGTCAATTCCTTAATGAAGTAATATTCTACCCCACCCAAAGAAAGTCATAATTGCTTTGTTCAATAACTCTTTGCTTAAATCCAGTCTGAGGCTTAGTTTGAAGAATCTTACTTATTGATATTAAGGAAATAAAGGTTCCTTTCCCAGCTTTAGTATCTCTGGGTGTTGGATGTAGTATTGCTTTTCTTTGGACTTGAATTTTTCTCATCTGTAAAAAGAGGGTGAAGATGCCTATGGGTCCCAGGAGCAGCTCCAGAGCCAGGCGCTTCCCGGACCTCTCGGGCCTCCTATTTTGGTTTCTCTCCACCTCCTGCTCCTCTCTTTCCCCTCCTTCCTGCTCTCCTCCTCCCCATCTCTTTCTCCTCCCTCTCCTCTCCTTCCTTCCTCCCTTTGCTCTCTCTTCTTCTCCACCTTCCTGTCTCCTTTTCTTGTTCTTCTCTCTCCTTCCTGCATGCTTCACTATATAGTGGTGGAAAGCAGAGAACTGAGGGTGCCTTAGATCTGAGTTTGTGTGCAACTTTTGATATTTTCTACCATAACTTCAGAAAGATTAATGAATACAGATGAGCTGAAGTGTTCTCATCTGTGACAGGAGATAAGACCATAGGACACACACAAGGAATGGCAGTGCCACAGCTCTCACTGTCTACCGCTCACCCCCCACAGTGTTGCAGTTTGGTTTCACCACCATCTTTGTTGCGGCCTTTCCGCTGGCCCCTCTGCTGGCCTTGTTAAACAACATCATTGAAATCCGGCTGGATGCCTACAAATTTGTCACCCAGTGGCGGAGACCCCTTCCAGCCCGAGCCACTGACATAGGTGAGCCTCAGAGATGAAACAGTGTTGGTGTTGCTTGGTGTCAAGCAGTGTGTGTGTGTGTGTGTGTGTGTGTGTGTGTGTGTGATCAATCTACAGCAGTGTACAGTGTCAGGAGGAGTGACCTCAAAGAAGTGACAGGGACAGGAGGGCAGAGTGCCATTGGGCATGCTCTGTGCCCTTCTTGGGGGGGACCTTGGGGGCTCGCTTGCCCCACTTCTCCCACCACATGCAGAACCTGAATCTGGCTTCTCAACATAGTGAAGTAAGGCAGCAGGAAATGGGTGCTTCCCCGTTTCCATGGAGCATCGTGGTTAGGGATTCTGGATTCTCAGCAAGAGGACAGGGAGAAAGGTGCTCATGTTCCTGAGTGGGAATCTTGTGGCAGCACAAAGGGACTGAGACCAAGTGGCTTAATCATACTGGACATCCTATGAGTTTCCACAAGTGGCAACCTTCCAACCTCAGCAAAGCAGGCTGGCTGGCACAAAGGTACAATGGGGACATACTTAATTGTGAGAAATTTTATGTTGAATGCGGAACTTCATAAACACTATATATAAAATGTATATATATATATATGTGTGTGTGTGTGTATACATATATATATTATATATAATATATATCTCAGATAATTATTGCATCAATTTGAGCAATTGACGAAGGCAACCTTCGTCAGTACTTGTGTTGTGCATTCTAAAACAAAATTATAACTGTGTAAACATGTAGGATTCAATAATTTTTCTTCATCCAATCATGCACATCAAAATGTATCAATCTAATTCATTTAATAGAATATTCTAGTAAAGGTGTGTGGCAGATTTTATAATCCTTTAGTCATTTTATTTTTCCACTGCAAATAGAAATAAACATCCACAAAATGGTTACAAACCACAGACGTTTATGTCGTATGTCTAAAATCTGTGTGTGAATAGGTGTCCATAGTATAAGCCTCTAAACATAGACCTCGTAGACTAAAACACATTTTAATTTCAAAATATGTCCTTTCAGTAACGTGAAAAGAATTTCTCCTTTCATTCACTTTCTAAATAACCCTAGATGTGGTAGTCCCTCAAGTTTCTGAAATCCTTTTTCTTTTTAGTAAGCTGTTTGAAGGCCATTCCTCTGAATAAATAGTGATTGCAATCTTTTACTGTATCTGCTGGTTCTTTTTGCTTCCACATTATCTTCCACAGATAATTACTCATTGGCACTCTGTTGATTTCTCTCCTACAAGTTATCTCATTAACATTTTAGAATCTTTGATATTGGAGGCATTTTTCCCTCTTGTGCTAAATTTTGAACAGAATTGTAGCTTTTATAAAAAATAAACATCGATTTTTCATGCATTCCAATATAGGTTTCTATGGATTCTGATTTACCTCATGACATCAGGTAACCTTTGAGACCCTTTATATTTTATTCTTTTATTTCCCATGTGTTGTAGGTGCTTTATAAACAATTTGAAAGACAGGATGGAGGAAGAAGAAAGCTGCCATACTGCCAATACCCTCAGCACATTGGAATGTTTTTTCTAGAATTTCTTTCCTTTTTTATTTTTTGTACTTTTTTAGGGAAGGGTCTACGGGGTGTTCAGGATCTTACTACTAGATTGGACTGGTAGTGATCACTCTGTTTACAGCCTCCCAAGAGCTGGGATTACAGGCATGCATCATCACACCCAGTCTCAATCACCATCTCAGTGTGCCCTAGGGCTGGGGCTAGCATGGGAGGCCTGGAGATTGAGCCCCTGCCCCTGCACCTGCTTGCAGGGGCTTTAATCCGCTGAGCTATTTGTCTGACCTTTAGAATTTTTTTCCTTATCAATACATTTGAAGCTGTTTGAACTCAGTTAAAACTTCAGTTTTGGCTGTGATGAATAATATGGATTCTATACATAACTTCAAATGCTTTCTTTTTATCTGTTTGAGAAAAAAATATTTTTCTACATCGACAAGTTCTTTATGTGAGGTTGAGGAATGTTTCAGACATTTGCACAGATGACAATAGGACAGTGAGACCTGGTCCTAAGGGTGTTTTGACTTGCAGATCGTTTTAGATGGCGCCACTTATCCTTGGTGAGGAGCAGATCTGCAAAGCCTTGGACTTGGGAAATGATGGTCAAAGCTTCAGCATGAGCACAAGTAGAACACTCTTTCCAAAATGAAATTGATCAAAGAGTTTTGATTTTTGCCCACTGTCTTTCATCTGTCCCCTGCAGGGATCTGGCTGGGCATCCTGGAAGGCATCGGTATACTGGCTGTGATCACCAATGCATTTGTCATTGCCATTACTTCGGACTACATCCCACGCTTTGTCTATGAGTACAAGTACGGCCCATGTGCAAACCATGGACAACAGAATGAAAAGTAAGGCTGAGCAGTGCAATTTCCTGCATGTGTGTTCCACTTATAGCTGAATGAGAACTGAAGGGGAAGGTCTGGGCCTCAACCATAACAGGTCGTGCTCCTTGTGTGTGTAGTGATTGCATCAGGTAAAATCACACGAGATGAAAAAGCTCATGGAATTTTCACAGCACATAATTGAGGAGTTTTGCTGGTTTTTATTTGAACATAAATCACTGATATCAAAATGCTAAGATCATTATACTGTACTTAGTAGTGAGATTCTAGATCAGGAGGAGACCTCAGAAATCATTCCCACGTAGTCTTTTCATGGAGCAGATGGGGGCCTTCAAGCCCACACTGCTTAATCAAATTGCCAAAGGGAACAAAGAGAACCTGTGGGAAGATAAAGACCATCAAGAGACTCTAGATGCCTACAGATTTTGTAAAAGAGCTGGTATTTAAGGACACAGAACATTTTGCCCTCAACCTGCCTGACATGTATTTTCTGTTAAAATTTAAATCCACACTTCAAAGAAAAGCTTCTCAACATCTGTATTGTTGAGGTTGCAAACCAGAAATTCTTTGGCTGAAGTAAGAGGACAGGATTTTTGCACTGCAGGGTGTGGAGCAGTGTGCTTGGCCTTGGCCCAATAGATACCAGTGTCAAGTACTGTATTTCCCATGTTAGAATATTCCAGAAATTTGCAGAGGTCACTGGGTAGTTCACCTGGTGTGGAGCCAGTGCTTTAGGCGATGAGTTATTTCAAATGTTTCTTTATGAAAGATGCAGTGGGAGATGAGCGCAAGGGGCACCGTGTTTGGAGAACACAGAGGACCTGGAGGCACTTAGCGTGCTGCAGGCAGAGGGCAGCTGGAATATGGAAAGGGCGGCCAAAACAAGAGCATGACGGAGCTGCGTCTCTCTCCCCAGCGCATGCACCTGCTTCAGGATAACGTCCCCTTTCTCTGTAGATGCACTCTGGTTTGCTCAGAATGTATCATCTGCTTTCAGCAGCAACGTCTCAGTTTTTCCAAGGAGCAGTACTAAAGGTCCAGGCACTGTTTTATTTTGTATTGTGGAGCCTCTGCAGGCTCGCCTCTCACCGTGCCCATCAGTAAAAGGCTCATCACCTGCTGTTCTGCAGCTGGCGCCTCGCAGGTACAGGCAACAGCCGGCCACGACTGAGAGGCGGCATCTGGGGTCGCCATGGACCGCAGCACACTTTGCAGATATGTGGTCATTGCAGTGTGAGTACAGCGCTGCTTTTTCTGAGCCCAGGATGTTCTAGAAGCAGAAGTTTGAGAATCTGCAATGTGTGGCTTGTTCGTCAGGCCATCTCATCTGCTAGAGTCTTTATTGCCACCTAGTGGCAGAAGGAAGTGGCATTGGCTGGGTATTTCCATTTCAGACCCTGTCTTTCAAGTAGCAGGGCCCCTTCCTCACCAGTGACCAGGGATGAGGACTAACTTCGAACAAAGGTGTGGAGGGGGAGCTCACGTGATGTCGATGCCACACAGCACACTATGATATTTCCTAGTGGCTACACTGGAATAGATTCATTCCAATTAAAACTATTCAGAGGAAGGTAGCCGTAGGAAAAACTGGCCAGAGATAGACAGATGGTGACATGACAGTCGGAGAAATGACAAATTGTGGTGTCTAGAGTGAATGAGAGAGAGGAATCCAATGTCCTGCTGGAGTCAGCACTGCAGGTTCAGAACGTGGCAGGCCTGTGCTTGGATCCTACCGCCACTGTTCTGGGATGATGTTTCTTCCCCTGTGGGGTGCAGATGCTCTTCAGGAGCCCAGAAATCAAGGTATTTTCACAAAGACATTTTTTATCAGACTAAGATATTATCGAGTTTTCAGCATGTCGAGTGGTGTTTATCATGAAAGGAAGTTATACTTTAATCAAAATTTTGTTTATTAATGTGATCATGTATTTTCCATCTTTTCCCACAAATGTACAAAAGTTAATCAAATATTTAAAAAATATATTAAAGTCAGAGACATATCATCATTAACCCCCTCCAAGATACACCCTTCACCTCTAACTTACTTATCCTGTCATTGCTGTCACTCGCCGAAGCAATTGCTGCTTCTGAAGAATGTCTGCTCTGGCTAGCAGTTATAGAAAAAATAGGGTGACTGTTGCTACCGAGTGCCCTCCAACAGAAAGGCAGGCTTGCAGAAGTGCATCTGAAAGTGTATCCCCTGGCACCTGAGGGCCTGTCCTGCCCCACCTTCCGTGCTGGGTCTGGCATTGTGCACCTGCTGCTGTTCTCCACAGTCTCAGTGACCATGAGAGATAAATGTTCTGGATGGATTCAGGGCCTCAAGGCAGCCACAGCAGCACCACTAGAGGCGCTGGTGAAGGAGGCTCCGGAACCACTGCAGGAAAGAGGCAGAGGGAGGGGGCCCACCTGCGTGAAGGAAGGGGAAGCGATGCTAGGGGAACTAATGGTGATGTGTATTTGCCATAATAATTACTTTTATTATTTAGTCATATACTTTATTTTTTGCTCCGGCCTTGTGAATCTTGATTGATCTGTGCATGACATTATCTCTTGAAAGTTCATAAACTCCATTATGAGGTGACCTCTGTCTTGGGAGGGCTTTAGACTCAGCAGCTGTACTTTTGAGCTGGAGAGAGCATGGGCAGGCTCCCCCCACCAGCAGGAAGCGCTGCAGGCATTTTTCTCTCAAGTGCTGGCAGACCTAGAAGACTGAGTTTTGTTACTTAGTACAGCCCATCTGGACGAACTGTTTTTATTTTCATAGCAGACATCACCTTATAATATTCCATCTACTTCAATTACAATTTTTTGTTACTTTAGATCCTACCGCACTGGAATGTCCATCCTAGAAAGACAGGGACTGTTGCCTATTTTCTTGACTGATGAGTATGTGCATTGGGGATTTATGTATCAAGTCGTAACATTTCAAAAAAATGTGATAGATATGTAATGTTTACAGTACATATAATTCAGCATGTATATTTGGAAAACATACACTTATAGATATTTTAACTCTGTAACAGTTATTTTTAATCAGTACAAAGTTGTAATATTTAATGATTATTGTCATCACCGGCAGATGGTAGGTATTTGGAGAATCAGAGCTGAATTTTGGGTGCATCGTGGCGTTTATAAGGCCCTGTCATTTGCATATGGGGCATGTAGGACTCTCTGGCTCAAAGAATGCTTTTCTTTCCCACAGTTGTTTAAAAGGATACGTCAACAACAGCTTGTCCTTCTTCAACCTGAGTGAGCTTGGCATAGGGAAATCCGGCTACTGCAGGTACTCATTTATGACCTATAGCTATACTCCGTACTTGCCTTCACCTCTGCATCTCCTCCGCTCTGTATGCCAACGAGCCCATGGAAACTATTTTGGGGTTTTGTCAAATCAAGAATACTTTTGGGGCATCCACATTTTGATCCTTGTTCCTCACAGCCTTTGTTTTCTGTGGTGTCAGGTACCGAGACTACAGAGGTCCACCTTGGAGTTCCAAGCCCTACGAGTTCACCCTTCAATACTGGCACATCCTGGCTGCCCGGCTGGCCTTCATCATTGTGTTTGAGGTTAGTCACAAACAGACAGAAAAGGACTATGGAAAAATGCTTTCTAATTGATCCATCAATGGCCTTTTTGAATTGATTTCTTCACTGACTTCCAAAAAATGGAGGTTTCCACAAAAGGGTAAGACACTCAGGAAGCTGTCAGAACAACAAAAAACTGAAACCCAAAACATGGGAGGCTGGTGTGTGTTTATCCTAGAAAATCAGAATGAGGATACAGTTGCACAGGTGAACTGAAAACTCTGGAGCCTTCTTGTTTTGCACCTCTTAGTAGCCAATTTTTTTAAAAAGGAAAGAATAGGTTTCAAAATTTATTTATTTATTTATTTATTTTTTGCAGAACTGGGGGTTGAACTCAGGCCCTTGCACTTGCCAGGCAAGTGCTTATTCTACTAAGCCATCTCATTAGCCCCTCAAAATTTGATTTTTTAAAAAAATATATATCTATTCACTGTTATGGAAAAATTGATTTTCTATATAATCAAGCCTAACTACAGTAACATTGGGTGACTCAATTAATTATGCCTTAGAATACTTTTATTAAACAATGTGTAGTCTGATTATCAGAGTTATGCAATATTAGATTGAAATCCAGTGTAGAAGTTTGGGGAGGCTGCCAGCTCACTGCTTTGTTTAACATGGCCCAATACCAAAGATCTTAGCAGTGGACTCTTCCGTGTGTGGACTTCTGAGGTAGCTCAATGAAAAGTCAATGAAAAGACTTTAAATGTGTCTTATGCTGTGGCCAAAATTATGAAAGAGGTCACCATCTGAAGAACTTTGGAAACATCTTGAAAAAGGCAACTGAACTTCTCACTGATTTCCACAAAACAGTTCTAACTTCATAATGAGATACCTTCATCTGGAAAGTGAAGTGCTCACTCTAAAGGTCTCCTCCAGACTGAACTGTATTGCTCGATGACAGTTTGAGAGCAGAAGGTCAATTTGAGCAGCACGCACTGCAGAGCTGTCCTCTCCACTCTCCCTCCTTCTTTGCTTCTCTCTCACCCCTATGAAGTTCTACTCGAACGTCCAATGCCCACCCTGCTTAGTGGAGATTCACAGCCCAGAGGTGATGTGCCAGAGGTCGGACAGCCCCTGAGTGCCTGCAGGATTCGGAAGCCACACCCTCGTTCAACATCTTGCACCTAATCTCGGCCTTAGTGCCTTTGAGTTTTATTTGTGCTTTTTAAAATCCAGCACTTTTATCAGCTTTTAAAAATGTAAGTGACACAATAGGAAGAAAAAACCAGGATGAGGAAAAGGACAAATGAAAGGAGGGAGAAAGATATATTTAGGTATATGTCCAGAATAGTTTGGATAACTACTAAAGATTTCTGCTGGTCTTTTGAAAGGAGAAGTTAATGTTTACATTTTTTTCTTTTTATTCTTTCTTTCCTTTTGAATTTCTTACAACTTTTTTGTTATGGCTCTGTTTTATTTTGTTTTTTTTTCAAACCGGTCTGGCACATTTATATCTGGTAACCTGAGCAACTACTTTGAAGATAGCACCATGCATTACAGCAACCATTGTTAAATTCCTATTACTTTGCTTAGTGACATTTTGTATGGTTTCTAATGCCGTTATCACCATATTTATTCTATTCTTTAAAAAATAAAAATATGCATAACATATTTAAGCACAGACATATGTGACAAAAACGAAATGTTTTACAACTATTATAATATGTAAATTTAAAACAGAAGACATTCTGAAAAGTGAATGACTTGGAGTCATAATGGGTAGTCTGCACTCTCTGTGGTTTGTATAGTGTGTGTTATGCTATACTGGATATGGGCTTTTTTCTATGTGTGATGTCTTGTTCGCATATCACAATGCACATTGCAACACTGTACATAACATTATTGCATAGTATGTAATATCATAGACAACGATTCAAGATGTACTCAGGCTTCATGAAGTGATGTTTCCACATGGCAGCAAAAATTTATTATTTTCTTTTAATACTAATGTGGCAAAAGATAGTAGCAATAGCCCCAACATGGCAGTTTTTGACAATGCCAATATTCCCGATGCTGCACATTGAGTTCTGATGTTTGATTTTAAGACAAATGGATCATAGTTCATGATTGCTGGGTCTTAGACTTAGCATTGCAGAATCTTGAAAACTGTGCTTTCTTCTCTGACATTGCAGCACCTTGTTTTTGGGATTAAGTCTTTCATCGCGTACCTGATTCCAGATGTACCCAAGGGCCTGCATGAGCGAATACGGCGGGAGAAGTACTTAGTCCAAGAAATGATGTATGAGGCCGAACTGGAGCATTTACAACAACAACGGAGAAAAAGCGGTCAGCCAGTTCACCATGAGTGGCCTTAGTTGGTTCCTGCCACCAGCAGGAGGGAACCATCAGCACAAAAGGACTGTGGGCAACTTCAGATGTGATTGGGGCCTAGAAGGGTGGGTGCTTGGCAAATAATACCTGTACTATGCTGCCTGGAAATGTGTCACAGCCCTCTCTGAGGCTCAGAGTGGTCAGATTTCTAGGAATGGAGAAGCTGATCTTACCAGGAATTTTTCCTAGCATTAAGAAGCAGCCTTAGGAAGGGATCTCTCCCTCTTATCAGCTGCAGTGTAGCAGAAAGGGTGGAAGTGAGGTTTCTAGAGACAGATTTCCATGGAAATGTTCACAGCCAGACGTGATTTAAAGCATCCTGTGGTCACATGTTAATCTGACTCTGGAAGCTTCCACTGAGTTGAGATGCTGCCTAGAAATGACTTGAATCTATTGTTGCTTTTGTTGCCAGGATTTCATGTCCCTCCTGCTTGTAGGGAGCTAGGGCCCTCCCTTGTCTTGTGTGAGTGCAGATTTTTGCCCCAACAAATTTATGCTGCTTTACACCTACTATGCAGTTAAAGAGTTGCATACCACCTTTCATAGTCAAACCAAAAATACATGATTCCTAAAAGTATACCATTTGTTGAAACCATATTTTATTGCATCAGCTACAGTGCAGTCTCTTTCACCCCTGGCGAAGCCAGAGGCGCTGCACACTTTTATACATGGAAAACATGAATGGGGTTGCTCTTATATCATTTCAAACATGACTACTCCATACTTTACAGCAGAAAGCTATTTTATAGTCTATTTAACTTTTACCTGTCCGAGTTACTACAAATCTCACAGAATGTTATCTGGAAATGCTGTAAATATGTTGATTTTCCTTGTATCTTTGCACCTTGACAACTTGGAATGAAAGATGCATTTTATGCAACTCTGAGACCAGTGACACAGTATAATGCTACTGCAATATGTTTATTCAGGTAACCTGAAGCCCGATTGTCTACAACATTTATGCTTTTTCTACAGTATGTTCTCTCACCGATGAGCTAATGAAAATAATGCATGTTCACGGATCTACAATTTGTAAAAAAACCAATACTTGAATTTGCTTTCTTTTTCATCACTGGAGGGAGCTTTCTATTATTGTTGCTTTGATAGACTGACTTGTTTTTACACTGTCTGGAAACAGATTCAAATTAATTGTGAAGACTTTAATTCTTCTTTGGGTGAAATTCTGTTTGGATGTTAACTCTATCTGTCCACAGACTGGTGGAATAGGGATGATGAGGAATTCAATTAAAGTAACTCTAGAGGAGGCGAAATTATGGGAAAGGGATAGGAAAAAAGGCAAAAGTAGAAACAGGAGAAAGTAAAGAAAATATTTACTTCCTTGTAAAACAAAGAAATCCAAGATTTTCTCTCCTGGGAATGCAGTAAGACATCACATATACACACACATACACATATAAACATCATGATTTTTATTATTCATCTAGTTATTTTTTTGCCCAATTAAGCCAAGCATAATTATTTTCAAATTCCAAAATTTGAAAACCAAAATTAGGCACCACAGAAATAAAGCTCTGTCCTATAAATTTCTAGCATTCCTGTAGTAAGGAAATTATAAATTTCATCTACTATATAAAAAAAAAATACTGTCATAATTCCAGCACTGGAAGTCTTTGCTCACTTTTCCTTCTTTCACACCAAGGAAAAGTTGCTCCATCATAGTTGCATCCTTGTTTTAGGCAAGAACATTCACCTCTGCTTGCTCTCTGATCCTGAGTGTAGGAAGGGCTTCTGAATTTGTTGCCTCTTGATTCTTCACCATGCAGGACTTTGAGGTCCAGCCGTGACACTAAGGGCAGTGCCTCTACTACAGTGTTTTAGTGAGTCCACGTTTATTTTTTAATTGTTAATTACATTATCTATACTCATGCTTGAAGACAAGTACTCTCTAAGTTGATCTGACAGTTACTTATTTTCCAAATTAAGTAACAAGACAATGGCATTTGTGTTAGAGAAGAGCAAAATATACTCCTAGCAGTGTCCTTTAGAATTCTCCCCTTTCCATGTTTTTATACACCCCCCATATAAAATCATATTGATTGATATAAAAAAGATATTTTAATAAGAATTGTAATACCTTCATTTAGAGAATGTCTTCCCAGGTATTTTTGGAACAAATATGGAAAATAGTGAGCAGAAAATTCTACAAAATGTTTCTTTTGTGAAACAATGCAGTAGAAACCCGCTTCGCCTTCCTCATGTTCACAGCCAAGTGCTGGCAGCCATTCCTCGTATCTTGATTTTTGATTGCTCTGCCCAAGTTGAAATATTTTCTATCTTGGTTTTCCTATGAATAGAAACTAATTCTCAAAGATTTATAGCACACACTATTCTCAGGAATTCTATGTGACATGAATGCTGCTTATATATTTTCATATTCTAACTTGTGGTCTTTTGAAGCAAATAACTCATAAAGATGCGCATGTGGTCTGCTCTGAGGAGCTCTCCGGCCCGGAGGAGATCCCCAGCTCAGTGTGAGGAGAGCTGCTTCCGCATCCTGGCTGCCACCGCCCGCTGCTGTCTCGGCCGTGCACGCGCTTTTGGGGCCAAGGCTGCATGATGAGGTGCAACTTCGAATGCCGCACATTCTTCTAAAACAAAGTCATAGCACACTCTGTTGTATAATGGAATGAATATAACGTTTTTCACTCAATAAATTATCATTTGATATGATATTTTACTATAATTTCCATGTCAAACTTCATTCTGTTTTTTTTATTTTTACATATTAAATTGAGATTGTGAACTACGGGGGGTTGCTCTTTCTCTGTCTGTATTAATCCACATCTGTGGAACGTAATCTTCACGTTCCTCGTGGGGAGCTGATGCATGTACATAACACGGCTTTGTTCTTTTTACTCTCCTTCTCCTGCCCCCCCCATCTCATGGTTCCTTTCCCTTTGCCAAAGATCTGTCTTGCTGTCTCTTATTACTTAGCTTTTAGTT
The DNA here is from genome assembly GCA_004027165.1 of Ctenomys sociabilis. Classification (NCBI taxonomy): domain Eukaryota; kingdom Metazoa; phylum Chordata; class Mammalia; order Rodentia; family Ctenomyidae; genus Ctenomys; species Ctenomys sociabilis. Next base: position 61,143 of record PVKA01001309.1, on the reverse strand, counting down.
AAATTTTCAACTTATTCACACTCACAGGAGAGAATTAATGTGCTATTTAAGCTTGGTGGCCGATCTATTTCCCGTAATGTTATGGTCTCAGGGAGCAGTCATTTTCCCGTAAGTGACAGCAAATGCGTCCTCCTTGGTGGATGGCGTGCCACGTTGGTCCTAATGATGTTTGTTCTCGGAATGGATGGAGGGGAAACTTGACTAGTCTTCTGAAGACAGACAGCTTCTATCATTCTAAATACTTCCTTTTTTCATGCATGTACTGGCTCTTCCAACTGCCATCAAAGTCTCTTTGGGTCATGGATGTTAGCAAAAACACTGCTTGCCAAGGACAAAGGCCGTGCTCAGGTACCGCAGCTCAGGTCGCAGGAGGCTTGCCACCTTGCTCCCTGCTGTCAAAGTTGATGTTCAAAGCTGAGAGTCAAAATTCCTGCACAGGTTTAGCTGATATGGCCAGAGTGGTGGGCGGTGCCATGGAAACACGCACACACACACACACACACACACACACACACACCGCTGGCACACACTTTATGGAAGCAGCATCACACACTGCCTGTGAAGTAAGCCTGACTCAGTCCTGCTGCGGCCACTGAGGTGTCCGAGCTATTTCTCCAGGTCACATCATTGTTGTGAGCTCCAGCAATCAGACCAGATTTTATCCAGGGAACCAGTCTAACTCTTACTCATGCCTGCTATTTTCAGTAGCTTAAAAAAATAACCTTTTAGGAGGGACCTAAAAGCCCCAGTTTTGGATAAGATGAGACTTTCCTTTGGGGCACTTCTGTTTCAAATAAAGCATGCTCACAGAGGTGGTCCAGAGCAGCAGTGAATTAGGCTTTAGCTTGTACCTTTGATTGTCCCCTACTCCTGCTTCCTAGTGTGTATCCATCATACTTGTGATGAATTTTCTCATCTGAGCTTGCTGTCCAGGTTCACCAGAAAGCCACACCTGGTTTCCCAAGCACATCGAGTGACTTCTGTTTCAGAAAACATGAGTGGGGAAAGCCCTGCATGCTGGCTTCATCCACATGGACACTTCTTGGGAGGGCAGAACGAAAGCACATGGCTTGGTAGAAAAGAGTCTCACCTGTGAGAGCAACTGCAGGTTTTGGTAGCAGCATAGCCCACCCTCAGAAGAACCAGGTGAAGTCCTGTGCCAGATGAACCCCTACACTAGGTGAACCCCTACACTAGATGAGCCCCTGTGTCAGGTGAGCTCCTGTACCAGGTGAGCCCCTATGCCAGGTGAGCCCCTGTGCCAGGTGAGCCACAGCACAGCTGTCGCTGGAGAAAGCCTTGTCCCTGCTCACCTGGCTCTAAGTGGCAGTTTTGACCCTCCAGGTGGTGAGCTGTGTGGATGTTGCTCTGCCTCTTTCCCTGAGAAGGAAAAAGTAGGGGCTACTTTTTCAGATCTAGATCAGTGTTGAACCTCTTCACTGTTTTCCATCTTAATTCTCTGCTATGTGTGAAAAAATCAACAGAGAAACAAAAACCCAACATCTACTCTATTTTTCACGAAGCAAAATTTCTCAAACTATGTATTAAAAATAAGATGTACTTCCCAAAAAATAATCCATGTGAGTGGTTAACCCACATGGTTCTGAGGCAGCCCAGTGCCTTCCAAGTGTGACTCTGTCTGATCCATGCAGCTCCACACTGCAAGTGAAAGCCGTTGGGCCGCACTGAGCTTCTCTTCTAGTAAGTCAGATGGAGAGTTATCACTGCTCTTCATGACTCCATTTAAGAAGAGGGAGATTGAATGGTCTGAAAAACCTGGCACCAACATGCCTGCGGAGTATGCTCTGGAGACAGCAGGCTGAACTCAAGGCATTTCCCACCCAGGCACAAAGGTCTGCTTTCGAGTCTCACTCCAGCTCTGCTGTGTATAGTCCAGGCCCTTTTTATGTGATAAGAAGCAAGCCATAGTTCAGTTCATCTTTCAGCAATTGAAAGAGATGTGGCCTCTGCTTTTTTTTTTTTTTTTTTTTTTTTTTTTTTTTTTTTTTTTTTTTTTTTTTTTTTTTTTTTGTCTTTTTGAGACAGGGTCTCACTATGCAGTTCAGGCTGGCCTTAAGCTCCCTTTGTAGCTCAGGCTGGTCTCGAACTCACAACAATTCTCCTGTCTCAGCCTCCCGAGTGCTGGGATTACAGGCATGCGCCACCATGCCCGGCTACCGGCCTCTGCTTTCTTAGAGCATATGCAGCTAAAGCCGGTGCACTTTCCTTATTCACATAACCTCTGACCAAAGAGTAAGCGCCTCAATTTTGATGCTGAGAATTAAGCTACATGTCACATTCTAGGCAATTCTGTCCTTGAAGGATGAGCGTCCACTGACCCCTAGACTGTATTTCCAAGTAGGAAGAACTACTGCAGCCTGATCATTGAAAAGAGAATTGAAAGACGGCCAAAGGAGGAGGAGAGGATTTCTCCATCAATTATTTTGCAATTGTATGTTCAGCCAGATGATTACAAACATTACATTGTATCCTGTACATCTTTGTCTGTATTAAGAATAGGTACTTTGTATTGTCATGCATCAAGCATCCCCTCCAAACTCTCAATGAATTCTTAAAGCAAGCTCAGAAGTCGTTCTTGCTCTGCTGAGCTCAACTGACTCAGATGCTAAGGATGTGAGTATAGTCCAGCATCGGTTGAGAAGTGACAGGAAAGACACCCAGACCTTCACGACATGTGATGCAGATCAGGCACCACCCCTGCTGTGTCCCTGGCTGAATACGGACATGGCCTGGCTGTGCTCTAAGTTAGCAACGTGGACCTGGCTCATTTCATTTTCTACATGGAACTTTCCATTAATGCAGTAGATATTCAACCATATCTATTTGAAGCTTTGTCAGTGTGTCAGCTCTCTGGGCTGTTCCAAGTTGTGTGCACACTTGTCCTGGCCAGAGAATAGTTTCTGCAAGGTCCTGAGGACAAGCAGGTCATGGTACATGGCAGGACTGTCATCTGGTATTGTTGTGCTTGGCTTAGTGCAGTCTATTTCACTTAGTTGTAAGAGCCTCTCTCTCTCTCTCTCTCTCTCTCTCTCTCTCTCTCTCTCTCTCTCTCTCTGTTCTAGTCCTGGGTAGACATATACGTCAGGCATTATCCAAAACAGTGAGAAAGAATTCTGTAATATGGCCAGCCGCATCTTGCCATATGCACACATGATCACCTGCTGGGCCTGAAAATTTATAAGGTTACAATAAGAGGTCTCAGGATAGGTGACTACACTTCTAAAGAGAATATTCACATTTGTCATGCCCATGCTCCTCAACAGAAATTTATTAAGTGAAATAGCATATATTTTTTTTCCTAAAATTACATAACTTAATAAACACATTACATTTAGTATTCTAGGGCTGTACAATTTTAAAATTACATAAATTTTGGGAATACAGAAACATCTTACAAAACATCTCATCGATAGACAGGAGTATTATTGTCACTAAATGTTTTCCTACATAAAGTAAAATTAGTTTTCTAATTTATGATGACATCCTCATACCCCAGGAAAGAGCAACCAAATATTTAGTAGTTCAACTCCTTGCCAAAGATGGCTGATATTTCAAATACCAGAAGTACCATATTGGAAATGCAGACTTAGGAGAGTATTACTTATGTGTTTACAAAGATTGGCTTGCTTGGCAGTTTGGGGCTCCAAGAGGAAATAATAGCATAAACTCTTCCCAAGAAATACAAATGAAAAATAATCCATTAGATGATTTCTATCAACAATGAGCTATGGTTGATTAACTTAGAATGTTGTATCATTAAAGATATATTACTGGCAATTTGTTTGAAAATAGGCTGCACTATGAAATTATTAATTCAGCATAAAAAACAGTTAATGCAGCAGTGTGCACTATCACCTCAGAATGCTTAATATAATACTTAGATTAAGGGACACCTGATTCTCAAATTTAATTCTCTCCATGATTCTGATCACAAACCAAACTGGGTAAGAACTAAATTAAATTTTCCCATAAGGTCATTGTTCAACCCAGCCACTGAATTGGACTGTGGCGGCCTGTACCATGGACCTCAGGTCATGAATGCTTCTGTTTGTGAACCTGTTGCTCCCTGACAGAAGCATTGGGCAAAATTTTGTTTCTATTCATGGACTCCACATTGGGTGACAAAATGACTACAGTGTCTTCCCTACCCACACCCATGGATGCGTCCAGAAACCTTAAGTTTCTGTGAATAAGACACTTTTTGCCTAAAAGAACTATTAAAAAGTGACTCCTATTTTCTGAGCTTTATAATCACCTTTTTAAAGAGATTATAACATAATAAAATATTTTATAAATATGCTTTTAAATGCTGTTTAAAAACATATACAATTGTTTGTGCATTTATAATGAAATAGTGACACCCCACGCAGTCACTAAAAAACAAAGTTCATGCACCAAAAATAGCATTTGAAATAAAGGGAAAGATCTCTGCCCTCATGTTCATTAGTGAATTTTAACAAAACTAGGAAGCGATTTTGAGCTCTTCTTTATAATTCTGTATCTCTAATGCACAAATGTGAGCCCTCGCACATCACAGATAGGAATGTTGCACTTTCACTAATAAATTTATTTAACTTTATAGCAATAGTTTCCTTTTTCTTGAGGATGTAAGAAAGACCTTTAGAAATGTTACCCTCTAAAATATAACATTTAAATTCTATTATTACGAACTTCGGAAATTTAGGAGATGGCTTCTAGTTTTTTTTGTTTTGTTTTGTTTTTTAATTTATACATATGTGCCTGTAATCCCAGCATGTAGGAGGCAAAAAGCAGGAGGATCACTATGAATATGGGCTGCATAGTGAGACCCTGCACCAAAAAAAAACAAGCCTCCCTTGTTGTACCTACTGGCCCAACCATATGAATACGTGCTCTAGTCCAGTGTCTTGGGATCCTTGAGAGAAGCAATGGAACTATTTTGATTTAAATGAACAATAGACAACAAGCTGTTCTAGATATTAGCTGCCCTAGATTGGCTGGCCCCTTTTCTGAGCAGTTTATATAATCATGTAAATTACCTCTTGTAAGTCTTCAGAGTAACCCTCTTCTGTAGAAATAAGTTTTGCTTCTTTAGTTGTTGAGTAAAGGAAGGTTTGAAAACTCCTGTCCCAGATTTTTGAGCTAATCTCTGTCATGACTCTGAACCCATGCCTCAGCCTCACCAGGAGCTGGCCTCTCACTCCGAACAGCGCCACAAAGTGTGTCAGAGACCATGGTGCCTCCACCAGGTCAGGAGAGAAGCCATGCTGAGGCCACTGCATGAGGCTGCTGGGAAGGCACAGAATCAGGCATGGGGCTTGGTATTGCTCCACCGTTCAAGAAGCTCAACAGTCAGCACACTAGGCTGAGAAGATCCCTGGTCATTCTGCAAAAAACAGGAAAAAGTGATCCCATTTCCATGAGGAGGACCGAAGTTGGCACTGTACGGCCCCTGTGTTGCATGGAGATCTTGCCACTGTGGGCCAGTCTTCCCAAGGAGTGGGACAGAAAGCAGACTGGCGTCCAGCTGTGGACTTTATAATTCTCTGTACAGCTACTGTGGAGTTCATCTTCTGCAGATCTCTGTTCTCTCTTTTGCTCTGTCTCTCTGTCTTTCTCTCTGTCTCTGTCTGCCTATCTCTGTCTCTGTGTCTCTGTCTCTCTGTCTGCCTGTCTCTGTCTCTCTGTCTGCCTGTCTCTGTCTCTCTGTCTGCCTGTCTCTGTCTCTCTCTGTCTCTCTGACTCTGTCTCTGTCTCCCTGTCTCTCTGTTTGCCTGTCTCTGTCTCTCTGTCTGTCTGTCTGCCTCTCTCTGTCTCTCTATCTGCCTGTCTTGGTGTCTCTGTCTCTGTCTCTCTGTCTCTCTCTGTCTCTGTCTCTGTCTCTGTCTCTCTCTGTCTCTGTCTGTCTCTCTGTCTCTCTGCTTATCTCTTTCTCTGTGTTTCTGTGTCTCTGTCTCTGTGTCTCTGTCTCTGTCTCTCTCTGTCTCTCTGTCTGCCTGTCTCTGTCTCTGATTCTCTGTTTCTCTCTGTCTCTCTCTCTCTCTGTCTGCCTGACTCTGTCACTCTCTGTCTCTCTGACTTTATCTCTCTGTCTCTGTCTCCCTGTCTCTCTGTCTGCCTGTCTCTGTCTCTCTGTCTCCCTCTCTATGTCTCTCTATCTGCCTGTCTTGGTGTCTCTGTCTCTGTCTCTCTGTCTCTCTCTGTCTCTGTCTGTCTCTCTGTCTCTCTATCTCTATCTCTATCTCTCTGTCTGCCTGTCTCTGTCTCTGATTCTCTGTCTCTCTCTGTCTCTCTGTCTCTGTCTCTCTGTCTCTCTGTCTGCCTGTCTTTGTCTGTCTCTCTGACTCTCTCTGTCTCTCTGTCTCTCTCTCTGTCTGTCTGTCTCTGTCTCTCTGTCTCTCTGTCTCTCTCTCTCTTTAGCTTTTTGCACATTCAGTTTGGAGGAATCGCAATACTGACCTGTGAATGCTCTTGAAATATCATCTCTTCATGCTGCACAATGATTATGCAAGAGAAGCCAGATCCCTTTCTGTACCACAAGTATCTTCTAAGCTGGGCTCAGTGACACATACCCATAATTCCACTGCTGAGGAGGCTAAGGTGGGCAGATCTCAAGTTGGAGCCCCACTTGGGCAACTTAGTGTGACACTGTTCTTAAATGAGAAGGTCTGGGGATACAGCTCAGAGGGAGAGCACATGGGGTTTGGTGTGCAGTATTATCAAAATTCAATTTAAATCTTGTGTGACAATTTGAACTTTTGGTAATATTTTATGTGAATTAATTTAAGATCTGAAAATGACCAAGAATCTTAATTAAAAAAAAAAAAGAGAAAAAAAAACCTTGGCAAATTCACCAACCTGATGAAGAGTCTTTAGTGAAGAGCAAATCTGTACAAGGAACAACTGTTTCTTTGAAAACTTTTGAAGCTGCCTTACTCTGTTACTGTTTTGCGCTCTGTGATTGCTTCCCTGAGCACCTAACCATGAGTGCCTAATGGAACATTTAGTGGTTGACTGTCCGCAGCTTGGTGCTCATTCATCTGGTCTTGTAATTGGGGGTTGCTAATCTGAACATCAGAACAACCACCAGGCTGACCTGTCCCTCCTTGGTAACCCCACTTATGCCTCACTTAAAAGTGCTGGCTCACTGACACCCCCTGGCTTTTGCTGGAAGTTATTCCAGCCGGGATTGTCAGCATAAAATGAAAGTGTTCACTGCCTCCTGCCTTCTTCAGATGCTGTCCCTTTCCTAGACTCAGTTTTGCCGCAACATTCTGATGATTTAAGACTAAAATGAAAACTTTTTATTTTGTGTCTCTTCTGCCTGAAGTGCATCCCAAACCCTTGTCCTCTGGGTCACCAAAGGCCACACTGTGGATCCCACCCACATCCCAGGGCTGCTCCTGTCTCTCTACAGCCCAGGACGGCAACTAAGCCCATTAGGTTGGGCTCAGACCTCAGCCTTCATGCCTCATACAATAAGCGTCCTCTTGGCTGAATCTCCGGGAAAGCAGCTGTGTGTCTCTCAGCTTAGATGGACAGCTCAGCCTTCCCATGTCCAAAACCTTACACATTCTGCTTATTTCCACATGTACCCAAAGGTGTTCTCCTTTAAAATCCTTCCCCCTTGTCCCAAATGTTTCTTGTCCCTCTCATTTGTTCTATAAGCTGTGGCCAAAGTCCTCTCCTCTCTCTATTCTCGTATTTGAGAATGGAAGGAGAGGAGCAGGGATTGGGCTCTGGCTTCTGAACTCCACTCCACTTGTTATTTTAATTTCACTTTCAGTTCTGATTCTTGTTTCCTTTCTTCTCATGGAAAACATTGGATATAACTCTTTCTCCTCCTCCTCCTCCTCCTCCTCCTCCTCCTCCTCCTCCTCCTCCTCCTCCTTCTGAGATTTGTGTGGGCAAGGTTGTGGTTCAGTGGTACAATTCTTGCCTTCTATGCACAAGGCTTGGGTTCAATCCCCAGCCCCACCACCACCAACAGGAAATGATACAAGGTTTCTTGGGACCATGGGTGATAGCTCGCACCCATAATCTCAACACTTGGGAGGCTAAGTCAAGCTGATCATCATGAGTTCAAGGCCAGCCTGGATTATGTAGCAAGACTGTGTTTCAAACAATGAAAAAACAAAGCTTTTCTACTCCGGGGTAATAATGTAACCACACAGGCTTTGCGACAACGCCTCATCCTCATCCCCTCTGGGTGGCCTGTTTCTTCTTGTTTGGCTGACTGGCATTTCTGCGCCTTTTGACTGCACGGCCACAGGATGGCGCCATCCCTGTCCTAGCAGACAGGACTCCAGGCACCGAGGACTGGTTCTATTCATTAGCTCCTGACCTACCTCTGGCGCTGCTTTCATTTCCTGGAGTGGATTCAAAGCATTTGCTTCTTTCCTTAAGAGTTCGCTGTACTTTCACCTTTCCACTCAGCTTTTGATTTTCAGGGCTCACTCTACAGTAAGCATTCTCGCCAAGCACGAGATCCTTAATCCCATGAACAGAGTCCAGCTTGCAAGTGCGGCCCCCATGAGTACGAGTTCCGTGGGTGACGTGTTCTGCCTCAAAGAAGCCCCAAAGGCAACAAAATGCCCTGTGGATTGCAGAGCTCCTTGCAAGACCTTTGTGTTGCTGCCCTAACAGCAGTCTGCAGGGCGTTCCTTTCCTCTTTGCTCGGACTTAGAATAAGCCTCTGGGCTTCTTAAGCCTAGGCAATCTGTCATCTCAATTAGATGGGAAAGAAGAAGAAATGCTGCTTTGGGGACACTCCTGGAGCAGAGCACTGGGTTGCGAGTGATGCCTGTGATCGACACCCAGGCACCGCCTGTGCTTGGTGGAACTGGCATAAGATTCAATCAGAGCAGGTGCTCAGGCAGGAAGGACTGGGGGCAGAGTCCGGCGTGTCGGTGGGAGCACACTAGAGTGGTCAAATACCTCCACTGCAGCCCCAACGCAGGGCCCACGTGCAGCACCAAGCCCACAGGTGAGCAAGAGCTGAGGATGGGGCCGCCGCTTCGAGATGAACATGAGCAGAGTCTACCACACAGACTCCCTTTTCCTTTTCTGCATCTGAGCTACCGGGACGCTGTGACAGTTAAAGCTACAAATGGGTCTGGAGTACAGCTCAGAGGTACAGCGGGAGCCTACCCTGAGCAAAGCTGTGTTCAATTCCCAGCACCCAAACAAACAGAATCAAATGCTACAGACACAATATAAATGGTTTAGCGAGTCCCAGAGCGGAGAGATTTTGACTCAGACTGTGATTCAATTCAGGCTTGATTTATTCAAGAAGGAAATCATCAGGTCCTTGCGGTTGACTGATTTTCTCACCTGAAATGGAGGTTTTCCAAAAAGTAGCCTGGGAAAGAAGCATTCTACCGGTATAAATAAGTATATAAATAGTTACTGAGCATCCTTGTCTTCTAACTGTGACCAACATACAAGTCTACTAGCAACAGGTAAGAAGTATGTGGAGCGCATTTGCATACACACACTTGTGTATGTGTGTTGCTCTAGAAGTGGGTAATCTTCTCCAGTGCCATATTGTCACAGCTTTTGTCATTGGGATTGAAACCTGGCATGGGAGCCAAGCTTTCTGTCCTGAGTCCATTCTGAAGCACAGATTCACCTGTGTGTTTCCAGGCAGTGCTGTTCTCGAGGTCATCCTGAGGAAAACAGAAGGGCTAAAGTTATGTAGACAGCCTGGGCACATCCCAAATGGTGGGTAGACCTTTCCCACAAATAAAGGTCGATACAAAGGTGGTCGGGAAAAATAAGCTGATTCAAGACTCTTCCTAGCTGGCCACTTTGATAATCCATGCACTTGTTACTATAATGATAGCAAGGACAAAACAGAAACTTATGGAATATCAACAGTATCCTGTGTTGCATGAAGAAGTATACACATCTCTTATTGGGTTCAGCATCCTGTGGGATAATGTGATAGCCCTGGAGGAGAGAATCTGGCCCAGATCCTTCCTAGCAGGAAGCAGGAAACCCTCCGAGGCCATCACAGGGCCCTGCCTGCTGCACCCAGGAGGTTGTCAACCTTGAATGGCAGGGAAAGCCAACAGAAATCCAGTGGTGTCCCCTCGCCCTCACCCAGCCCTGGACAATGAACATTGGCTCTTTCGATAAGCATGATCATGCGTTCCAAGAAATTTTCACCTGGGACATAAGTCTGTCAACCAACAAATAAATTGAATTCATTACCCTGAAATTCACTTACACAAACAATAGCAGCTCAACCAGAGGCTTCTCAGCAAAATAAAGTGCTGACCTATTTAAATAGCCCCCAGTCAAACCTGCAGAGATTTTTACAAAGCAAACTCTTTGTTCATCAAATCGATTCTAATCTTTTGTCTGTCACCTGAGAGCATTTTCATGTTTCAAACAATCAAACCACAAATTTGTCTAGTTCCAGTGGGAGCCCTGTACTTAAAGATCTTCCTGGAATTGCTTGAGTCAAGAACCCTACAAGTATGTGTGTCCAAGCTCCCTATTCTGAACTTTAGACAAGGTAGAGCTCTCTTCTGATTCCCAGCTCAGAACCATGGGAATCATTCTGTTCCCTAGAAAGCACCCTAATAATATGTGTATATCAGAAAACTGAACTTAACCCAGCTGAGGAGATCACAGCTGAACATACCAGTGCTATCTTCCCAAGACTAGTGACTGGTTTGGGGGGTTACATTTTTGTGTTTCTTGTTTTGCTTGTTTTAGTTAAAGCTTAGTTTTACTCATTCAGCATCTGACTTAAGAGGTATGGGTCCTAGAAGAATAAAAAGTCAGATGCTGAATGAGTAAAACTAAGCTGTGATCCTGACCTGAAATAATTCTTGTTCAAAGCCCTGGAGTTGGGAGACGCTACCACAATTCTTCATGTCCCAGGGCAGCTCAGCCAGGATGGCCACCCTGGCTGATTTCATTTCTTGGCCCCCTTTCAGAATCCTTCAGCTGGAGCCCCGTCCCCTACAAAAGACACAGCCATCCTCCCACCTACAGATGGTGGCATTACCTGGCTCCTCTGAGCACGTAACTGCACCCTGCCAGGGAGTCCAGTCTTGCCAAGTTCCAGGCTGCTCCTGGTGGCCATGGGCTTGTACGAATTTAAGGGCACTGACCCAGAGCCTCGAGCCTGGCTTGACATGAACACTCTTCTTAGTGAGCCAAGGGCCTGGAGTGTTGAACGCAAGGTGCTGCGTCCCTGACCCTGAGTTCTCCCCAGTGTATTGTATTAATACCCCATAGATTCATGCATACGAGTATCTGTGTCACCTGCATAATCTCCCACCAGCTCTCAATTAAGAAAAAGTTGATGTTCCCAGAAATTAAATAACTGATCCCAAAAAGTAAGCCCAGGAACTAAGATCAAACCCAAGCCTATCTGGCATTAACACCCATGGTTTTAGCCACTACAGGAGACTCTGTCTTGTCTGCCTACTTTTTCTATGATTTGTTTGAATATTTTCCCGAGAATGTACCCTCACAGAAGGTAAAAGTGAATCTGGACATTGATCACATGCATGCCAGAAGTTCAGGGCAAAAGCATGTGTTCCCTGAGCACACTCGTGTGCCTGGAAGATAATCAACTACAAGGCTCCTGAAGTTACTTCTTTCAGGCCCAATCACTCCCTGCTTCCCGCTCACAGCCCTCTCCCTGCAGCAGGTTGCGAATTCCTGTAGGCCAGTGCTTATTTCAGAAGCTCGTCTAATGGCTCACCTGCTCAGGCTCTTGGCCGTGCTGTACCCCACACCAGCACAGAGCTCTGTACTTCTTAGACCAAAAGCAAAATAAATTGCAAACTGGTCTAATTAAGAGTGGGTTGATATCCTCACCTCGCTGGAGACCTGTTAAGGAAAAAAGAGAAGCATCAGGTGAATGAGACCACCAGTCTTCCATTAAGGACTCTAGGACTGTGGTCTTGAGATTCTTTAGGGCTTGAGGCCTGGGATGGGCTCACAGTCCATCAATAGAACTTGGTGAACTGCATACATGAATGGGAGCTCTGTTTTAAAGATCTGTGAACTTTTGAGTTAAAATTAAACAGAGTGAGCACATTTACTTAAAAATGCTTATTATAGGAATGTCTACCAATACCCTTTGAAAGTCAACAGAAGGGACAAGGGGAATTACACTTATTCATTTAAGAAAGCTCCTAGATTTTATCCACATCAGATATAGTTAAAATCATCTAACCCAATTTTTATAAAATTAGATTATTTTTACCATTTCCTCTTCCTTTTACCCCAGCATGAACAAATACAATGAAGTCTCAGTTCACAGACTTTATTCCTTCTGTGATTCGGGTTCCAAGCCACATTGCTCATAATTCAGAATGAATTTATTGACTGGGTTCAGGGCTCCATGACTCAGCCACCAATTCAGTTTGCGACCAGAATCTCAGGAAGAATTCAGTTTGCGACCCAAGGCACCAGTGTTATTTGCTTGTGTTTTCCCCAAACACTCTAGATTTTCTTCACACTTCTTTCTCTACCCTTAAAATATACTTCTCCATGGTCTCATTTCTTTAAACAACAAAGTCAAATGAAACCTGGAGCAATATATGCATGCTGACAATCTTGCTCCATCCAGAACCTCTGGCCATTCTGCTGTGATGGTGACCATCATAATGTTCTCATCTCACTCACTGATGGCTGTGAGTGTGACAGAGAGTAGAGTGTAAAGGTTCTTCTGGGGAGCACGGGGATGGGAGCAACACACACCGATCAGATTCCTCCTCTGTGGAACATGCTGTTCCTCTATGGGTTTTTGCCAAATTTCTAATGAGGGACAAAAATATGGTAGATTTTTAAATTCAAAATTGAGGCTCAAATAATATATTCCCTAGTATTGTGTCAGCTTGCCAGACATTCGATCAAGTAGAACTCTACTACTGTGACAATAATACATATTGATTAGTGGCTTGCAGTGTGAAGTGCACTTTACATGGGTGAATCCCTCCAGTGAGGCAGCTTCCAGTGAGGAGGGATGTTGCAAAGATAGAGTAAGCAAGAAATGTAACTTTTGTATCTTCCTTTATCTTGGTCTTAACCATCCAGCAGAAATGTATGAAAACAAGGTATAAAAAGTAAATCCATAGTAATATGCTGAGCTGTAAAAGGCTCAAGTCAACAACTTCTGACATTACCAGTACTATGGATAACCCACTACTATTATGGACTACTGTACTATATTGGATTATTTTTTAATAGGTTGAATTCATTCACCTAAAATATTTAAATGGCAATAGAATACCCATCTCTGACAAAAATAAACAAAAAACAGGATACAGATGAAGGACCATTTTGCATCTGTATATACAAAATGGTTAGGATAGATATATAGCTACTTTCTCTTAATTCAATGAGAAGAAAGATTTGTACTAGTAGTGCTTGGACAGCATATCATGGCTGCATCTTGTACCATGAAAAACCACTAAGAAGACAACAATATCCAAAGTATTAGTTATTGAAACTGTCCTACTAATCAGTTTTGAAACTGTCTCATTGCTATTTGTTTCTCAATAAAATTAATAAAAAAAAAATTGAGTAAGCAGCAGACCAGGACAGTCACCATCTGCCACATGCTGTGAGCAACAGAGGAGGAGCTGGAAATCCTCAAACTTCTATGCAAGGGTGGCTGAATCAGAACGCTTTCATTCAGAGCCAGACATTCCCAAGGTTTCAAAGAAAGAAGGCCTTTGTCTCCAAAACATTCATGCAAGTATCAAACACTCCAATAAATAATGTAGATAATTTGTCTCTGGGGTCAGGACTTAGACTTGCTAACAAAGAAGGAGCTGTTTGCTTCATGTGGATTTAGATTCTATTTCCTTCCAGCAAAAAATGACTGTGAGAGTCCAGATACTCAAACAAAGGGCACGGCTACTGCACTCCGGAACAAGGAGGTTAAAAAAGTGAAAATGAAAATTAACTGAGAAGCTCTGTATTCTTCCTAATTATAGACTTACAGCCTCTATCATAAGAGTCCTTGGTGAGTGAACATTAATGAACATACAGTAAGATTAAGGCCATGCTTCCTGACAAGAGAGGTCCGAGGGGAAGAGATAACTTCCTGTACACATGGGAGTCTCTCCTGAGGAAGACAGTTGGGGTCAGGGGGCACAGGTCACCAGCTGGGGTGAGGGGGCGCAGGTCACCAGCTGGGGTCAGGGGACGCAGGTCACCAGCTGCATTGCACTTCAGAAGGCCCCACTCCCTAAAACAGAAGTGGCTTATGCACAGCACAGATGCCAGGATCAATGCATGGCCCCTCCTCATCCCCTCTTGTCTCCTCTTGCCTCGGGTGGGCACCCCAGCTGGTTCCCAGTTCCCAAACCCTACTCAGAACCGGGGACACAGCCTGAAGTTGGAAGAGCAGGAAAATAGGTCAGGACTGGGGAGGATTTCATGGGAGAACATAAAATTTCAAAAACCTGGCTAAGAAGACAGTGTATATGAAATTTTATTAGAAAAGGGTGTGTGTGTGTGTGTGTGTGTGTGTGTGTGATCAAAATACAAAGTGATTGTTTAAAGCTTTAAAATTTGTTATAGTGAAAGATCCACTACCCTGGGTCTCCATGAAAATACTCCACTTGCTTCACACGCCCCTGTCCCTTCATCCTCTCCCCTTTTGGAAGCAGTTCTGGAAGTCTTTTGTGTCATTAAAACTATGTGGGTGCTGCTGCCAGGGACAGCGTGTAAAAATCTCCAGCACACCCTCCTTCACCTTACTTGGCACTTTACACTGTGGGATTCCTAGCTCTTCCTTAGAGTCAAAATGACCACAAGATGGAAATTTTAAGGCAGCCATGCCACCACAGATAGAGATGAAGGCGGACGTCCAGAACCACCCATCACTGGTACAAGAAAATAAAAGCCCAAGCAAAAATGAATTAAATATATCATGGGAATAGGTTCGTAAGACCCTGCTGACCCCATGGAACAAACATGTAAATACTTTATAAGTCTTTAAAAGTAATATCCATGGTCAGTATGAAATGCCTCAAGGGCCATTAGTGACCTGTCCAGAAGGCATCACATTAGCATTAGGACCTTCTTTGGGCAGACAGAGAGCAGGAGGTGGGGACAACCAGCATATTTTCCCCAAAGATTTGATGTCATAAGTGAACTCCAGAAGAGTGCTGGTAGAGTGGAGGCTTGGTCTGCATCATTAAGACTTAAGTCATTTGAGTTGAAGAAAATTCAGGGTTTGACACAAGCACAATTGTCCACACTCAAGGGGGCAAGGAATATTTCAGCCCAACACTGGTGTGGGGCTGCTGAATAGACACAAGAGTATGTCAGTTCCAACACAGAGCTGGAAAAAGCCACAGCATGGGAAGCCTCACCCTTTTTCAGACTTTCACATCAGGCACCTGGCATGTGGGCTGCTGTCCGGAGGGGATGGACCCTGACCCACAGACCCAGTGGGTGTGGCCCCTAGCATCAAAGAAGCCTCCCCAGTGGCTTGCACAATCTAGACAAGGCAAATCACCTTTCAAGTAGTAAAATCAGTTCCATTGAGAAAAATAAGCAATCGCTATCACAGTGAAAGCTGGACTTGTAAAGTGGGTGCTCTATTCGTTATCACCCCCAACCACCCACACTCAGTAGCTAGCTCAGCTCATGAGGGTGGTGCTGGCATGAGATGTGGTACCAGGGATAGAACTTGGGTTCCTGTGTTTATCCAACCAGGTGCTTTGTCTGCTGAGCTATCTTTCCAGTTAGACATTCTTAGTTTAAATGAAAAATCATGCCCAGAAGTCCACAGTGGTGGAGCTCCTGTGTAGCTTTTCTGTGCTCAGTCATCAGAAATGCTGCCATGCAGCATTCTGTGTTGAGTAGCAAGACTGACTGTCCATTACTTATGGGTTTGTAATGATACTGTAAAAGTAGAACACCTTAATAATTTACTCAGATAAAGTATTCCAGAAAGGCAGCAAGCCTGGAGAAAGTCGACATATCCCTTTGGAAAGAAGAATTTTTTTTTTTTTTTTTTTTTTTTGTGGTAAACCCAAAGTCAAACCAGCAAGATAGCCATTTAGTCCACAAATGCAGGAAGTGATCTGAATTTCCTGGGTCCCCCAAGTAGGAGCTCCAGGAAAGAGTGCAGGAAGCCCATGCAGCCCCCCACACCCCTCCTTGCAACATTGTTAAACTCTCCTGGGCTTTGGCACCAAGAGCATGCTGACCCATCCAAGAATCTACACAGTATATGCAGATGACGACACTGACAAAGAAAAGGGCTGGCAGGGAACAATTCACTGCGGAGGGCTGCAGGGCCCCAGTGCTGCTCTACTGGGTCTACCCAGGTAGGTCTCAGCAGTGCTGCCTTCTGATGCCCTGCTCCACATGGCCCAGGGCACTGCTCAGGCTCTATTTTTGAGCTTCACATTACTTAATGTAGGCCATTACTCCAGGGAGTCCCATTGATCCTAGGAGTGGCAGAGGGTGAAAGGAAAAGCTGGACTCTCTTACTAGAAGTAGGGAAAGAAACATTCTTGCTATTTAACTCATCTTAATGATTGCTATATTATATGGAATTGTTGTTGCTCCAGTCTCTAAGGCATATTTCAGAGTATCTTATCCTCTTTCTAACATATGTATGTTATACATGCTAAGAGTCAGAGACAGATATAGATGATATATAGATATATGTATAGATGATAGAAAGATGGTGATCAAAGTATACAGTGAATATTGAATTTTAAAAAGGTATTACAGTGGAAAGTTACATTGCCATGAATTTCCCTGGGAATCTCCCCCACTTTGGATGCACTTATTCTATCCTTTTCCCCCTTTCTGAAGCGCTCCTTCAGTCCCATTCATCTTGGTCAGAGCGGTAGTTGAGCACCCCCCAAAGGAAGGGCAGGCTCTCAAAGACACCACAGATTGTCCTTGTGTGCCAATTCACTGGACCTGACACCGGGAAGCTCCTGACTCTTTCTCCAAAGTCAAAACGACCTTTCAAGGTAAGTGTTTTGAGTCCATTCAGACATCAAGGCTGCTGTGACAGTGAAAGGAAAGACACTGAGGAAAGAAGTCTGCAGGAGCTGCTACAGGAAGTGGCAATAAAAATGGGCCATATGTGTACAAAGTGAGAGGGAGCATTTAGATGAGGATGGATGGGTAATGCATCTTTATCATAGGAACTTTAAAAAAAAATTAAGCATCTACCATGTTTTCAATCACACCACCTATTAATGATCAAGGGAAAGCATCTGTATACAAGTTTGGAGAGAATGGACATTTTTCTGGGAGGAAGACTACTTGTGGTACACCTACAATCAAAACACCAGCATGGCCAGCTGGTCCACATCACAGTCACTTTCTTCTTTGGTTCCAAAGAAAGAAGCACAGTAACTGACCTGTTACGAAACTGATGAGTATGCCAGCAAGAATGCAGCTGATGCAGCCCACGGCACTGAAGTACAGGTAGGAGAGGGAGTACCAGGTATCTGCCAGCTCAGGCCTGTGGAGGACAACAGCAGGTCTTAGCAGTGCTGCCTTCCAGATGCTCTACTCCACGGGCAATGCTCAGAATTTTTTGAGCCTCACATCACTTAAGAACCTTGTGCTTCACATTTTACTATTTGGTTCTCTTTAAAAAGATGAGTAGGTGGTAGACTCAATATAATGCTACTCAATTCAATTCTGTTCAATATAATTCACCCATGAATTGCAAATGTGCAATGTATTATGAAGTTATAAACTCTGCAGTGAGTACTCTAGCATCCATCCCTTTGCTATTATTCATTCCTCAGATTCTTACGGAGCCTGTATTTAATGCCAAGAATTGCAACAGACATTTGCCTTCATAAAGGATCTAACACATAAGCCAAATACCAACTCAGTGGTGCCTGGGTAGGATAGGAAGAAAAGAGTACAAGAGCATTCAGAAAGCCTGCAAAACCAGTTGGAGGTGAGAAATGATGCCTGGCTTGGTGTTAAAGAACTGTTAGCAGGTAATCAGAAAGCCAGGGTAGAAAGGAGTAGGTCTTAGCAGCATAAAGGGATACAAGCACATGGGAGGGGGACAGAATGGTGGGCTGGGACATACAATGGGGTTGGCATAATGTGAGCATGGGGTTTGTGCAGAAGGGAAACTGAGAAAAGTGGAAGCAAAGTAGCAGAAAGTCCATGACTCTGTAGCGGGGACCCTGTACAGTATTCCACATTAAAATTCTACTAGATGTTCTCCAGTTAGGATACAATTTCAGTAAGCTAACACTTAGGAAAAAGGGTGCCCCCTGCATATCTCTACCACAAGAGGAGGAAGGCCTGACCCTATTTCTGGGTATCTGACTTTGAGTCGGGAATAGTACAAATGCATATAGGTGCAAACACCTGTGAAAACAATGCAGACCACCCTTCCTCATGAAATAATGTTTGGGCATAGTGTTGCTATGTCCTAGGAAACCAAGACCAACAGGCTGATTTCTTAGTTGTACATCTCAGGAAAAGGTGTCCCTTTAAAAACTGACAAGTGCTTTGGTTCAAACTTTAAGATAAAATTCTGGAAGAAGATGCATCTACCATCTACGATAAAAGGCCTTTACTGTAAGGCACAGTGAGAATGAGTGAAATTATGCTAGTTATGCTCTCCTCTACCCCCTTGGGCCTAAGGCTCTACCTGCTCCACCTGGGCTCAGAATCACCAGCACAGGACCTTGTGGTATCCAGGTACATAGGATTCCTCACTGCTCCCAAGCATGAGCCATAGGACGAGGGAAAAGGCCACTCTTGACCTCCAAGGAGGAAGAAGGGAGTGGGAGAAACTAAACAGGTCTCATGTTTTCTTCATTCAGTTTCTCTCATATGAGTGTGGCGGCATTCTGCATGGCTTCGAGAAGTTTGATGCATAGTACACACACAGTAGACTCTGATTAAAGAGGAAGAGAGGAGAGCAAAGAGGAAAGAGGTAAAGAAGAGAAGGAAGAGTGGGGAAAATATAAGAGAAAAAGTAGTGGAGAACGATTAGGCACACACAGGCTGTCTACACGATGTCCACACTGCCATATGAGGATATGGCTTCTGTCTTGCCAGTCCTTATACACCAGGGCTACAAGAAATATTGTTAGGGAGAAGTTTTAAGAATCAAAGCCTAATTGGTTTAGAATAGTCATTTCCAAATCCTCAGACTCTTTGAAATGGAAATCACTGAATGTCTTATAGAGAAATGTGGGTCCTAATCTGGCTCTTAAAAGAGGAATGGATTCTGAAAGAAGGATTAAAAGGCACTCTTTTAAAAGAAAGAGTTTGGTTAAAGATTTAAAAATAGAGAGTGTGTTTGTCTTATTCACTCTTCTCTCTTTGCTGGAACAAATACCTGACACCCAAAATGAAGGAAGAAGGGCCAGGGAGCTAGCTCAGTAGAATAAGTGCTTGTCTGGCAAGCTCAGGGTCCTGACTTCAATCCTTATTACTGAAAAACAAATGAAGGAAGGAAAGGTCTATTTAGCTCAGAATGAATGGAGGTTTTAGTCCATACTCAGCTGGCTCTAAGGCAGAGTGATGCAGGGCAGAAAGCATCCTTTCATGATGGCAGTAAAAAACAAGAGAGAAATGGAGGAGTAGCAGCAACAATGGCTACAGGTAACAAGTCTATCTCTGTCTCTCTTCTGTTACATTCAGGCTATCCACTCCAGGCTGAATGTAGCATTCACCTATAATCCCAGTAGTACTAAGACCCATAATCCCAGCCTTGGATCACCCATAATTATGAGTTAATCACAAACTCTGTAGAAGTCCGCCCCATGGCTGCATGAGGCTTTGGGGGTATACCTAGAGACAAACCCTAATGTGGTTCAAGGGAAAAGAATCAAGTGTAGAAAACTGCAGGGAAGCATTGATGAGAACCAGAAGAAAAGGCTGTCTAAATCTAAAGAACTTCTCAAGAAACAAGGACCTCAAATCCCACATTTGCCATATGTATCTCAAAATAATTATATAACACTTTATATGTATAAATTATTACATGTATGTTTACATGTAATTTATATAGCATCTAATCTTCAGAAAACTGTCTGAATTAGATGCTAATACAATTATGCTATAGTCTGGCACTCCAAGAATTTCAAAATTGCCAAGTTGCTAATTTGTCCTATCATAGAAAGTTGGTAAATGTTAAATCCAAGAAGATTTTTAAATTTCAAGTTAGTGGTCTTCTCCCTACAGCACAGTGTCTCCTATATGTTGATATTTTTAATCATTTACCCAGGTCAGACCTAGAAAGGAACAGTGTTCATTGATAGTCATCAGAGTACAGGCTCCTGGAGAGGCCCCTAAATCCTTGCTCATACCTCTAAATTGAACTTCTGCCAAGGTCACTCCCAGACTCCTGTGTGCTGGAAGAGCCCCTGAAAAAGCTGACTGTGAAGCCCCATGTGATTCTCTGGGAACAGCAGGGAGCTTTCAGTACACACACCCCTGAGTGAAGTGCTTGCCCCCCACCTGCTGCCCACTCTCCAGCGCTAGGCCTTCTTCAAAGTCGAGATACCTGCTGGGGAGGACTGAAGGTGCTGATGTGGTCATGTTTGTTGGGACACACTGCTCTGTGGATAAAGGCAAAGGCCGTGTCTTCAAATCCGGTGCGGGGTAAACGAAGGCCCCTATAGCCACCCAAGACGACAACGTGATTCCAGTCAGGAGGCCTCCTAGTGCACCCTTGGTGGTTGAAAAGGGAAAGACATTAATGAGATCAGACAAAGCTGTCTGGGGATAGAATACTGAGAGAAGAATACTCTGCACCTGGACGACAGGTGTCCACCTCTGGTCTTGAATCCAAGCATAAGTAAAGGCGCTCGTCTTGTTCCAACTGCCACAGACAGTTTCTTTGTAGAGTAAGTTTATTTCCTATACTAAGACAGTGGAGAATTGTGTAGTGATGACTTTATTTAGATTTAAGAGAATTTTTTTTCCTTTTAGTGTCTTATTCTCATCACTTTAAAAGAGTTTACACCTCATTCCTTGCAAAAGAAATTCAGGAGCTAAGGAAAACCAGATAATGGAGACAATGTAGTTATGTTTTATTAGCAGTGATCATACAGAAAAACTCACAGAGTCCCCTAACTGTCTAATTTATAGGTTTTTTCTAAGTGTAAATACTAGAAAATGGAGATAGCAGTCCCATTGTTTGTGAGTTGTACTTCAGGAGAAACAATGGAAGACAAGGAGTGATTTCTCCCTTGAATGAAGCAGATGCTCTCTCAGAGCCAGGACCATGAAGAACAGCCACTGAGGTCTCAGGTTTGGGCTACAGAGCTGGGCCTTCTGAGTGAGACGGAAAAACATGCTAGCATGTGAGACACATAGAGGCTCCTCGAACAAAGCTTTCTCCATTGTCTGGGTGAATCAGTGCACTGGGGCTGATTCGAATGCTTGTGCCTCGACTTAGACCAGACTGCTGCAAACGCGTGCGGTACACAGTAAGGCTGGTATCTTAGGCCTTCTGCACTCCACAGTGTCTGTTAAGACCATTCAGCTGTGTCACTGTGGCAGAAAAGCAACCACAGACAACAATGAAACAAGAGAAGCTGGCTGTCTTCCAGGAAAGACCGGGACACAGACCTTTGGGTTAGATATTACATAATATTCGCAGATCACAAAATAGAACTCCTCTTTCTTTGAGTGTATGATCCACAAAATTGAAGGATATAAGTCTCTCAAATCTTACGGAGCTACTGCATAGGTCTGGGGAGCCCAGGCATAGTCTTCCTGTTTTATCCCCAAGGGCACAATTGTCCCTGGAACCTAATGTACTAGCCCTAATAGGACAGCAGCAGATGTGGTACCAGTGCCACTCGGTTTACTCAGCCCAGGAGACTTACCAAGGGCTGACTCAGGACAGACACAGTGGCCTTCAGTATACACATAAACAAACACAGCAGCAGCTTCCCAGAGCCAAAAGACTTTCTGAGCACACAGGCAGGGAAGTAGGTGGACGACAATGTTGTTAGATGGAGAAAATTATAGTTCATTAAATATTTTTAAAGTATCACTTTATTGCCTTTCCTAATGCACGTGCACTTGGATTCATACCCTACACAGTCATCTAGCCACCTTCTACTTGAACACATGCCATCAGCTGGCCAGGAAGCTCCAGCACCAGACTGAAGCCAGGCTTGTCCCTCCCTGCTGCCTACATAAGTTAATTAGTTCAATTAGGTAAGTTATTCTAGGGAAGTAGTGAACAAATGAAATTGACATGCATTTTCAAACTTTGAATTTTTTAAATTGTATGTCAATGCACTGTCTCTGAATCCACTTCATTTTTTAAATGCATCATGTGAGCCTTGAACTGAGAGAAGCATCAGTGTTATCCTTAAAGGGCCAGCTTGGAAGGAGGCCATGACACATTTTAGTGCATGAACACCTCTTCCCTTTGATTTTTTTTTTTTTTATTTTGAAAATGACTTCACTGAAGTCAGATAATAAGAGGGCTCAGGTCTTGTTTAAATTCTGTACAAATCCGTGTACACATCCTACCAGGGACAGATGACTTTTCCACATAGGGCTGAGAGGAGAAAGAAAACACCAGGTCCAACTTGGGCTGAGGAACATGAAGAGGGTGCACGATCCTTACCTTCCAGTTAACAAAAGGAAACACAAGTCCCAAGGAGAACAAGCCCAGCATGGGTCCCCCACACATGCCGTGGATGCTGAGGGAAGCCTGTAGGACAAAGGCAGCTGGTCAGCTCCCTCTGACTCCTCTGGGCCCCCCCGGGATGGACCCAGCATGACCCCCAGCCCTCCTCCTCACTGTGCTGCTCATCAACTACCTGCTTTCTGCAGGCTATTGTGTGTCCAACAGCAACACTTTTGTAAAAGAAGAAAAAGTGAAAGTATTTGTACACACACCTGTGCCTCTGTCTGTGTGAGCACACGTGCATAAAGAGGAAACACAAGTGAAGTGCATTTTCCTCAAGGTGGAATTAACTGATCAGTCTTCCTTTTATCTTAGCAAGAAGGGAATTCTGGCTGAGGATGTAGCCCAGGGCTGGAGCTCGTGCTCAGAGCGCTGCTCCTTAGGTTTCCTGTGCCATCACACAAGGCATCTACCTGGCTCACAGGAAGACACTGAGAAAATGACAGGCTCAAGATTTCATCTAATTCTCCCCACGTGCCAGGCAGCAAAGAAAGACCTGGGCACCTAGATGGGTGGCCTCTGGTACACCCCATAATCCTAGATTACTAGGTAACACTGTTTTGTGAGAAAATTGGGGCTGAAAGAAACATAAAAAGACTATTTCCATTCAGAAAGTGGCAGAAGTAAGATTTTAATTCAGATTTTTATGGCTGTAAGACCCTCATTTTCTCTAAAAAAAAAAAAAAAAAAAAAAAAGCAGTTTAAAAATCAAGACATAAGTTGCAGTAATACCTTGTCTTGTTTAAGAGAGAGAAGGGCTTAGGAAGAGCCCACTGGCAATGGTCAGAGTACTTGCATTCTAATCCCAGCCTGTCACACATCACTAGGATCTGGTAAACTTTCTATTGTTTTTTTTGTTTGTTTGTTTGTTTGCTTTTGTGGAACTGGGGATTGAACTCAGGCCCTTGCGCTTCCAGGGAAGCGCTTATTTTACTGAGCCATTTCCCCGGCCCCAAACTTTCTACTGTTAACTCAAATTTGTTCCGTGTCTTCCTCCTCCCCACAAATGCACAGGGTCAGAGTCTATCGAATCCCCTCCAGCTGCCATGGAAGGCTTTTTCTTTAGAAAGATGGCAAGCATTGCACTGTCACAATCCTTTTCACATTAAACTTTAGAGAACTGAGCACCTCAGATCTGCCATCAACATCCTGGATGCAAGTGGGGTCAATGGCATCCTTCCCCAGCCTCTCTCTTATTATGCGTGGCATCCCTCTGCTGTGTGATGGTAACATTATTTCATAATTCCCTTTGCTGAATTTGGAACTTATTCATTTATTGATTTATTTATTTTTGAATTTGGAATTTATGAGCAATTGTATAGGCAGGTAAATAAAATAGTAAACATACTTATCTCTCCCTAAGTAAAAAAAAATGACAAACTCTTATGAAGTCACTAAACAGAATGCCTCAGGGGTGAACAGAAATTCAATACTTGATCACAGTGAAAAAAGAATACAAATGTTTCTGGGTTTAAATACCTGTGTATACATGTACATATTCAATTACAATGCATAGGCATATTTCTGTAGGGCAGAAGGCAAAAATTTTTGATTTTTACTTTCTTCTTACCATGTTCATGCTTCATTGGAGAAAGAATTAGTTGCAAGCTAATTTATTCCTCATCAAAGACCACCTCCCCCCATGACATCCCTATAGGTAGAGGAAAGCTCGGTGAGGCGGTCTGCGGTGGAGGCTGCCGTGTGTCTTCTACCAAACAGCTTCCATTGCTGTCTGTGCTTCACGTTTCACACATGCGAGGTGGCAACGTAATAGCTGCTCATGGTTTGCTTTGGTTTTGTTTGTTTGCTTTTTGATGAATATTCAATGAAGAATCCAAGAAAAGGCACACAAAGTCCTGCTTGGCCTCTAAGGACCTCATGCCGAGGGCCCTGGAACATGGACAGCCCTATCTGTATCCCCGCTGTTACCCACCAGCCCTGCTCCAAAACTGATTTCTGAGCTGTCCGTGTGCTCTGATTGCTGGAATGGGCTGACATCTAAAGAGCACTGTTTAAGATGTGTCTCAAAGTCACCGCAATCAGAAAAGAACCAGCTGATGACACTCAGAGCAGGAGCACCTTGGGAAGAGTGACTTCCCTGTGGATGCTCTGCTGAGTCCTTGTGCATGGGAGGCCCGCTGCTGTGCTCTGGCCTCGCCCTTCCACCTAGGAAAGCTCTGGGTCCCATAGTTGTACTGGGACTGCAGTGCTCATTGCTAGGTTGTCTACAGCCTTCAGCTAGCCAAAGTGGATCCACAACAAGGAAGCACATAGCATGAGTCAGAGTCTTTCAGTGTGGAAATCTTTCACAACAAGATGCTCCCTGGAATGAATCATTAATGAATCATAAAATAAAGCAATACCTTAGTGCTGCAGAAACAATGCAAGAGGAGCAACCTAGCTCTCCCACAGACACACAATGTAAGTAAGGGGTGGGCTTGGGGAATGCAAGACACAACCTGGTTCTCTAACTTTGGTACAACTGGGACTTTTTTTTTTGGTGGAACCGAAGATTGAATTCAGGCCCTTGCGCTTGCCAGGGAAGTCCTTATTCCACTGAGCCATATCCTTGGCCCCCTGGGACTTGTTTTATTCTTGATAAAAGTTTAGAATGTATTGATCCATCCCATTCAAGATGGCAAAGGTGTTTGGAAAATTAAACAAGCAAACTGCAGGCATCATGCTGCACTCATCAAAGTCAGATGTGCTCTGGGAAACAAATGGGCTCTCGGGGACAAACACCTCACTCAGGAACCACACCAGCTTCTTATTTGCGGTGCACCAGCATCTTCAGTGCTGTACGAAGAGCATGGCATATATTTTGCCCAGTAAGGAAGGTGCCCACGATGCCCCACTGACTTAGTGCAAGCTACCTGCCCACCTGCCTGTAATTGTTGTCTCCCACCTCTCCCTGTCTGTTTTGTAGCCCTCATGCCATCACTGCTGAAAATTCAAGTGTCTCTGAAAGCTAACAAGCTTGTCATTCAGACGACCTCCAGAGGGGAAGGGTGGCATCCTTTATGAGTAAATGCTAACCGCAATGAAAGAGGGAAAGCCAGGAGGTGCAAAGTTTCTGAGGAGACTTGGAAATACAGTCCCTCATCCTGAGAAAATGCGTCTCAGGACCCTCAAGGCAAGCTTGCCAGCTGCCAGTTCTTCAGTGTGGCTGAGGAGCTTTCCTAGCACCTCAGACATTGTAAAGAGATGACCAGGTATCCATGGTAATGCAGAAGGCCCCTCGCTTATTGGAGAGGACACTAGAGCTCTAGTAGCAAAAGTTAGCTCCTGCAGACAGGCAAATTATTTCATCGCTCACCTTTCCCAGACATGTCCCTGAACTTAAGACTGGGAAATAAAAGAACCTGTGTAAGCAGTTCTCAGGTAGGATTTGCTCTGAAAAGTAGACACCACTCCAGAAGTTTCTACAATTGGGAACAGGGATTCCGTAATTACTGGCATTCTGTATGTAATGGTATCATTTTGTGTTGGCACTACTCAAGGAATTTGTAGGTCCTCATCTACAAGGTGCTATTACTGTTCATGATTAGGAGGTTGTTGCCTACTCTGATTGCTTTTCTTCCCCTAAGCCGCATTTGTTGAAGGCCTATTCAGTGCCAGAAATACCTTAGAAGTGCTCAGATTTCCAAAGACACAGAAGAGATTGACGGAGGGGCTTGGAGCAGATGCTGAAGATTTGCTTCTCTGGTGACAGCTCAGTGAGTGTGGGGAGTGGCCCCCCACTCCCAGCCACTGTGCAAACTCAAGCAGGATAATTTCACCCTCTCCCATAATCAGCCACAATGGGAGGAGCTAGAGGGCCATCCTGAGCCTCCTTCCAGTCCTGATGTTTCACGCAATTCGAAGTTGGATGTATGAAGAACGGTTCAGCTTGGATGGTAGCTAGAGGAGAGGCTGTGGTCTAGTCCTGCTCTGCTTCAGTGAAGCAAATGTGGAGTCATCTTCAGCTTCTGCTCCTAGGAAGTGGACACCATGGCTATACCACCTCTTATAGCAGGGACGTGGATGGAATGGGCGAGAACATCGAAGCCTGTCCTAAAGCACTCAGACTGCACACATGCAAGTGGTTATCAATGTTCTTATATTTAGTTGGAAAGGTTTTCCTAGGAGTTAGGGTTTCTAATTTCAACAGAATGTACTTTGTCATTATCCCATTCATAGTTTTAGTAGTTTCTGAAAGCCAGTTGGCTGGCAGAGAACATGCCTGTCACTTCTGGTCCCTGTCAGCATCATTGAGAGAGAGAGAGGAGAGCCCCGTGTGAAACTGTGACTTCCCCCAACACCCCCAGGCCCCCGCATTACCTGCACGACACTCCCCATGAGGGAAGCTGCCACAGCCATGGATGTGCACAGAACGCCGAACAGGAGACCTGGGAGACAGAAAGTGTGTGAGGTTTAGTTTCCCCAAAGTCTCTCGGTTTGGGGGCAAACGCTGGGCCCCAGGCAGAACTGTAGGTCACGCCAAGGCCAGCAGTGAAGGTGGCAGTCCTCTCCAGGCTATGGCGGAGCACTGAGAAGCCGTCACCAACTGCTCCCTCTCACAGGTCAGGCAGAAGGAAATGCCTTCCAAAGCCTTCCAAAGAGCTTTGTCCCACGGAACAACAGGGGGTACAGAAAGACACCAAGGAGACCCCACAGAAGAGTGGGAGTTTATTTCTCATTTACTTCCCACCTCCTCCCAGGGCATGGAAACTACCACTTCCATAGAGCTCAGACCGATTTCCACCTCCAACTTTCTGCAGAACTCTGCACTTGTTCACCTGTAGGTGTGCAATCCTGGGAAGCGCCTCTGGTTTCAGTGCTTTATTTACATCACCATCTGGGTCCTCCTTTCTATCATGTGATCACTCTGTCTGTGTTACCACAGGAGCTCCAGTTATTACATTCAGTGAGCTAAAGAGCTCACACAAGGAAGCGGTGCATATTTTTAGCCATTTAAAACGATGATGTCTGCTTTTAAATGATCCATTAAAAATATCTTCCATTTCTATGCCCTTTTGTTTCAAACTCATGTTAAAAGCACACCTGACTACATCTTGAATTCCCTTATTAATCCATAAAATAAGAACAGGAGAAGCAGACAAAGACATGGAGACATACATGGACACAGTGGCTGAAAGGGACAGAGGCCCGCTTTGTTCATTCTCTCCGCACTGTGGCCCAGCTAAATACCCAGTTCAGGTTCCAGTCTAATGACTGTATCAGTTGTATTCAATTCCAACAAAAGGCGGGGTTGTAACCAGGCACCAGTGCTATAAAATGAGAGCTTGACTCCTACCCCAAAGACCCCTGTTCCAACACACATAAATTATGGGGCTCCACATCATAAATTAACTCATCTAGCAATCTACCCAAATCTCTATCCAGAATAGCATCTGGCACTGTGTGCTAGATGTTTGCCATTATTGTATTATCATTTTATTTCCAATTTAGTAAATGTTAACTGACAAGCACACTTTTCAAATCAGGACAGGAATTTTTTTTAAAAAAATGAATTTAGGACAGGGTGTACAGGGTGTGTCTCACTACACAGACTCGATTCATAGTGATTCTCCTGTTTTCAGCCTCCCAAGCACTGAAATTATAAGTGCGTGCCAGCACACAGGAAAGAAATTTTTGATGTCACAGTTTCTATCTTCTCAACAAGCAAAGGAGATAAAAAGGCACTCACAGGAACACCATAAATCAAGTATGACCAATGCACACCTGCCAAAATTCTGCACAGTTCCCATGACCTTTACATGGGTGGTTAGGATGAAGACAGCAGCTTGCCCTGACTGCATTGCTTTCTGCAAAAGGAGCGCTCTATCTGCTGAAGCAAAGAACAAAAGAAATGTTGTGGTTTTTTTTTTTTCTTTTCTGCTGACTGTTGTCTTGCTGGTTAACAATTTTTTGTTCAAATGAGATTCTAGGGCAGTTGTCCTTCAATTTTTGTTTTTGTTATTCTACCCTGAAAAAGAATTGATGCCTGCTATAAGAAAAGGTGGGGATTCTGACAAAACAGAAAAGGGGGATAAAAATGAAAGGCCATTTTATAGTGAAAACAAGAATATATATATATATACATACACACACACACACAAGATAGGATAGATATACAGCTACTTTCTCTTAGTTCAATGAGAAGAAAGGTTTGTACTAATATTGTTTAGATAAGACATCATTTCTGCATCTTGTACTCTGAAAAACTATTATGAAGACAACAATATTCAATGTATTATTATAACTGCTGTAGTAACCTTTTTGAAACTGTTTCATTGCTATTCTTTTTTCTCATTAAAGTGAATAAAAAATAAAAATAATAAAATCAGTTTTGCAGGTTTCTATCTTGTAACCTAAAGGACTAACTTGAAGATAACATTATGCAGCGCAACAATCATTGTCAAATTTCTATTAACTTGTTTCATGCAATTTTATATGATTTGTTTTTTTTTACCATTTTGTATTCTTTTGAAAAATAAATTAAAATAAAGAGATTAAATATTTAAAAAAAGAAATGTGCAGATTTAAGGAAAATTGGGAGTTTAGTGGTTCTAGATGCTGCCTGAGAGACTCATGTAGCCACTGTCCAGACCACTGGAAGGTGGCTGGATTATGGTGTAGAGACTGGGTGGGCGAAGTGGGTCGTTGCAGTGTGGCCTACGGCTTTCTCTCCCTCCCTGCCTTTGTCCTTGGTGTCCCTCTGCTTCCTGACTGCCACGCCTCAAGCAATGCTCTCCCACTATACCCCTCTGCCACACTGCCTTGCGTGGGGCCAGCCAAGCATACACTAAAGCATACCCTTTAAAATCTTTTTAAAATCCAAAACAAACTTATTTTAAGTTCTGCATGCCAGGGTTTAGGCACCAGTTATAAGAAAAGTGACAAAGACAGGGCTCTACAGAGGCCCAGAGCCTATCACCCTACAAAAAGAAAGAAAGCTGGGAGGAAAGAAAACTACCTTTGGGCTTCAGTGCGAACTCAGGGTGTGAGTAGAGAAAGTGGTCAGCAACCGATTAGCACAAGCTAGCACCTGGGAGGTTGCCATCCATTGGCCCATTTTCAACTGTAGTCCGTGAGAAATTGAGGCCCAGGAAGGAGATGATCCTATTCATCCAGTAGCTCAAATCCTCAGTAAATGGTAAAATTTCTGGGAACAGTTCAGCCAGAGAACCAGCATAAAAACCAGCATTGAAAATAAGCAATTTCAGTGTGATAGAATAACATCCAGGCTCCGTGAAGCAAGGAAACAAGGAGGTATCAGCCAAGGGGCAACAAATGAGATTGTTTTGTGAAAAGCAAGAGAGAGTAGAACAATGATAATTTTAAATGCATTCAGTGTGATTAAAAAAAAGTCAGTAAAAAGAAATTAAAAGCATGCTATTCCTTGAAGTCTGACTTCTAGCATTGTACCAAAAAGCAAAGAAAACCTGTTCACAAAAAGAGTTGCACAAGATTATTCATAATAACTTCAAATAGAAACAGCATAAGGTTCTTGATAGAAATACAATTGGCTTTCCAACCCTATGGTTCCACATCCACACATGCAACTGAAAATAGTTTTGAAAATGAATCTCCACAGAAGATATATAGATATCTGTTCTTATTCCCTAAACAGTAGAGTACAGCATTGACACAGCTTTGACAGGTATCATAATTTTCATTATTTTTTCATTGTGAGACAGAATTCCTTATACTCAGTCAAAGAAAGAAAGGTTCATTGAGCTCACAGTTTGTGGAGGCCTCAGTCCTTATTCAGTGAGCTCCACAGTAGACAGGAATCACAGAGGAGGAGGTGTTCATGGTGGGCAGAAGATAGCAAAGTAACAAGTGACAGCCACAGCTTTTTCTGTCCCTTATGTTCTATTCAAGCTACTTAGGGCAGTCAGCATCCGTACCCCTTCACTCTTGTTCCCTTGATTCTACAGTGCACCATGCATCAGTGCCAGCATCTCACACTCTAGATCTCTGAAACAAAACCCACTAGGACTGCATGAGGCTTTGGGAAACATCTAGATAGAAATCATTGTAACACTGTATTAAGAACTATAAATAATTTGAGGATAATTGAAAGTATATTGAATGGGGGTGGCAAGATAGCTCAGCCAACTAAGCACCTGTGCAGGGGGATGCAGGCTCCATCTCTGGTACCACATGCTGCACCAGCCTCAGTCCTAGGCTTGCTGGGCCAGCCACAGAGTCCAGGTGTTTTAGTGCACACCTGCAATGCCAGCCCTGGGAGGATGAAAACAGGAGAATCACTACAAGTCTGAGATATGTAGTGAGACCCTGTACGAAATAAAGAGAAAGAAGGAAAGAAAGAAGGAAAAAAGGAAAGAAAGAAAGAAAGAAAGAAAGAAAGAAAGAAAGAAAGAAAGAAAGAAAGAAAGAAAGAAAGAATATTGGAGGATATACATAGACTGTATTCAAATATTGTTCCTTATTATATAAGGAATCCAGGTGTCTTTAGATTTTGATATCCACGAGGTACCTTGGAAGCAGTCTTTTGTGGATACTGAGAACTGGTTGGGGATAAACACAAAAACAAAACCAGAACCTGTCATCCCCTGATTTACACATAAGTGGATATCTATTTATGCCATAGTCAGAAAGAAAAAAAGATAAAGAACTGTGAATACCTAAAGCAACATATGCAATATAGACCACAAAAAATATTGTGATGTGAAGAGTCTTTTTAAAAAATTGTTTGTAATAGAGTTGGAAGTAAATAAGCAACAGCAGAAAGGTATAGAGGAACTTAGAACACAATTTATTTCTGAAATAAAAAAGAAATCTCTAAGTTCACAGCATCTGAAGTAAAGAATTAAATACAGAAATGTATGGAGGACACCCAATCTGAAAAAATCTCTGCAGTGAAACAACTGATAAATGCTTCTGAAGAAGACATTGATAAAAAAATAGAGGAGATTAGAAAAGTGACGGATTCCTTGAATGAGCAATACAGGAAAGAAATAGATCACATGAAGCAGTGTCAAAGAGATGTAGAGGAACTAAAAATCCCCATCACAAGCCTGCAAAACCGTTTGAGTGACAGTGAAGATAGAGTTTCTGATCTTGAAGATGCTGATGTAGCTAATGGAAAGGTAAGAAATGATCTCTTAAAAACAGCTAGGATGCAGGAAAAAATAATTCATCACCTGCAAGATGTTGCAAAGATGAGCATTCTGAGATTAATAGGCATCAATGAGAAAGAAGGAGTCAATATAAGTGATATAAAAAATGTTATTAGTACAGGGTCTCACTACACAGATCGGACTCGTAGTAATCCTCTTGTTTTCAGCCTCCCAGGTGAGCACTTGGGATTATACATGAGAGCCATCATGCCCAGTGTCAGTTGCCATCTCAGTGTGCCCCAAGTGTGGGGCTGACACAAGCCAGGAATCGAACCCTGGTCCCTGTGTCTGCCTAAGTATGTGCATTACTTCACTGAGCTACCTGACTAGCCTACAAAGAGTCTTTATGGAAAGAAAAAGTGGACAGTATGTGATTCTATTTGCATGAAATTTAAGTAAAGGGAAATTAGTTTGTAATGGAAAATGCCCACACTACTATTGCCATCAGAGGGCAACAGAAACAGAGCATTCATGCAAATGGCCCAGTAGAAGTTTCCATTTCAACAGAAATCCATCACATCTTGGAAATTACTTGGGTTACATAGGTACATGCATCTGGCAACCTGAGCTTCACATTTTCTCATTTTATGAGTTGACTTCTTTAAAACAATTGGAAATCAGTACTGAATTTTGTTAATGGTATGAATGATAAAATAATTAAGGGAAAGTGTGCTGATTTATTCAATCTATTTTTGTCTTTTTTTTTTTTTTTTTTTTTTTTTTTTTTTTTTTTTTTTTTTTTTTTTTTTTTTTGAGACAAGGTCTCACTATGCAGTTCAGGCTGGCCTTAAGCTCACTTTGTAGCTCAGGCTGGTCTCAAACTCACAACAATCCTCCTGCCTCAGCCTCCTGAGTGCCTGGATTACAGGCATGCACCACCACGCCCAGCTTATGCAATCATTTTTAAATGTCTTAAAAGCATGATGGGTTCATGGATGAGCAGAGAGCTGGCTGCCTGGATGCAAATTGAGTTTAGGAGGAAGCCAGTGAGGAATGCAAGTGTGGGTGATGCAGTTCCCATGGAAGCTTTGTCCACATGGCTGCAGAGTTAATTTTTAAAATAAAATAAAAAGAACCAGCACAATAGCTGGACCAAAATTATTATTAAGAGATTTAGGTCTCAGAAATTTCAAAATAATGCCAAGAAAATGTAAATTCTTTATGTATCTAGGAGAAAAATTGGCCATCAAAAGAAGAGAAAAAGGGAAGGATGTGAAAAACAAGCAACTTATACTAGAAGGAAAATCAAAAACAAGATTTCTAGCTACAAGGGAGTTGAGACAGGACTGTAAGTTTGAGGCCAAAGAAGGCAATGTAATCGGGCCCCAGCTCTAAACAAACAAACAAGCAAATGTAAATAATGATGAAACTATGAATATTTACCACTAATATGTGCTTCCTATAAAACAAATTTAAATTATGTAAATCAACAGGAGGTGAGTAAGTGACAGAAAAGCTTCCCTATATTGAAGATAAATGATATCATGGGAAAAGGACTTAGCATAGTGTAGAGGACAGGAGGAGAAGAGCAGAGAGAAGAGGAGGAGGAAAGCAGAGTGGGAGGAGGCAGAGGGGCTTAAGGAGGGAAATGTGACCGTGCTCCAAGTGTACTCTGGAAAATGCATGATCAGTGGGAAAGATCAGGGCTGCTGCCGAGCAGAAAGCTCATGAAGCTGTCCATGCTTTGCCAGTGCCTTTCAAGGCTGAGGCACAGCACATTACTGAAAAGCTAACCCCGAAGGATGGCTACATATCTGGAGCTCAAAGAATCATTTATACAAGAAAATCAATAGAAATAATTTCAGTGTGTGAACTAAATGTGACAAATTGGTTTATCAGATATTTTAAATAAAATACTACAGAGCTATACTATTTAAAAAATGGTGTTAGTCTTGAAATTGATAAATAATTTAAGGAATGTAAGTATACAATATGAAACATCCTTTTAGCACAAAGAATTTATATTCTATATTAATATTGACAAAAACATTTAAAAGTAAGGAGGAATACTAGCTAAATGTTAAGAAAATGGCATTTTAAGAAAAAAAACACTAACATTTTCATCTTTAAGCATAAACAAATAATATATATTGAATATCAAATATGGAATTTAGGAATATTTGTAACTTGGGATGAAATATAAGTAAATATATGACTAAGACTTCAGTGGAATAAATTTGTAAGTACAAAGAACTAATGAAATAGTAAAAGAAATGATAAATGTACTTGGTGAAATATGAAATTAAAATGTCAGCATATCAAAAATATAATTTAAGGGCTAGGCACAGCACTCAGTGGTACAGTACCTGCCTGGAAGATGCATGGACCTAAGTTTGATTCCAGGCTAAAAAAAAATATATAGCTTCTCTAACAGCAATAGAACACCAATCTCTTGCAAAACAAAACAAAAATGGGGATATAAATAAAGGACTATTTTGTAGAGAAAAAAAAATACATATACAAGATAGTATAGATATAGAGCTACTTCTGTTTAGCTCAACAAGAAGAGAGGTTTGTACTAATAGTGTTTAGATAAGATATATCGTCTACATCTTGTCCTCTGAATAACTACTACAAAGACAACAATGTGAAATGTATTTATTATTGTAACTGTCCTACTAACCTGTTTTTGAAACTGTTTTGCTGTTACTTTCTTTTTTCTCACTAAAATAAATAAAAAATTATATATATAACATATATTATACATAATATATAAGTATAATATATAATTATATAATACATATTAATATATTATATATAATATATTAATATATTACATGTCATATAATTATATATTATATGTTATATATTATATAATGATATCTATATATTTTATTTATTTTAATAAATATATATTTATTAAAATTATATATATATATATATATATATATATATATATATATATATATATATATATATATATATATATATATAATCTCCTGGAGACATTCTGCAGCAGGCATATAAAGGCCTTTACTTCTTCAAATATAAAGAAATGTTACACAAGAAAATTTCCAAAATCTATCAACAAATAAACAAAGTATAAACAGATTCTTCACAAAAATCCAGATGTTACTTACCATCTGAAAAATATAGAACTGTATGATAAATCAAAAAGATAAGTTCAGTTTTGATGCTGTTTACATGTTAATTTGGATAATTTATGAAAATACTCCTGAAAGTTACATAAAGCATTCTGTCCCTCTCACTGCAGTCACACACTATCTTTGATTCTCCCTGCTGGAATTATCTTTCTTACTATTGGAAAATGCTGGAAAACATGTGCCTAAAGTTCTATTTGAAGTCAACACTGATGCCAAATCATTTGGATCCAGTCCAAATGTATATGAGATTTTAATCACAGCATTATAAAAAATTTTAAAAAGAATTTTTAGAATAACAGTAATATTAAATTAAGCAAATAGGGCTATTTCATAGAATACAAATCATTTGATCATTCATGAATCAATCATATGTCATACAATTATTTGAATATAGTCATTGTCAAAGGATACATAGCAACAGAAAAATGTTCACTATAGTTTCCCAGGGAAAAACAACAAGGAATAAAATTATGTATGGAATATATGATTCAGTGACTAGAATCATATTATGTAAATTTACTGTTACAAAAAGAACAAATATTCCTTGAAGTGACATTATTGAGAGTTTGGCTTTAAGGGATGACTCTTAAGAAAAGAAGTTGGCTTTTATTGGACAGAGGGCTGGGTCATACAGGGTAGAGCATTTTTCCATGTAAAGATAAAT
This sequence comes from Ctenomys sociabilis, assembly GCA_004027165.1. NCBI lineage: Eukaryota > Metazoa > Chordata > Mammalia > Rodentia > Ctenomyidae > Ctenomys > Ctenomys sociabilis. The sequence continues at coordinate 25,590 of PVKA01001309.1, read as the reverse complement.
ATGATCAACAACACAGCACAACCAAAAGTTGCACGTGTGATTATTATGGTTTGTCTCTATGTGTCCTCCCCCTCCCCAAATCCTCATTCGGTCCTGGGGTGGACTTCTAGAGTTTGTGCTTGCCTCATGATCCCTGGGATTATGGGTCTGAGTACTGCTAGGATTATGGGTGTGAGTGCTGCACACAGCCTGAGGCAGATATCCCGAATGTAACACAAGGGAAACAGACTTCCTCTCTGTAGCCATTGTTGCCACTCCTGTGCTTTGCCGCTCTGCCTTGAAGCCAGCGAAGTATGGACTGAAACTGCTGGTAACTGTAAGCTAGATAAACCTTTCCTTCCTTCATTTTGGGTGTCATGTATTTGTCCCAGCAATGAGAGAAGAATAACTAAGGCAGTGATGAATCTAGAACACAGGGCAAGCACAGAGTGTGTCTGGAGAGATTATTGGAACTGGAAGGGATGAGCGCTGCTTCTGGCGGCACCACTGCTGGCACCCGCACCACCTCCACTGCCATCTGCAGAAGAGTGCCTACACCCTCGGAAGTACACAGGAGAGATTCTTCCTGTGTGTGTCAGCCTCCCTTTGGACTCAGAACCATCTCCTGCACTGTGCAGGCAGGATTTTGAGGTGTTCTTTGGGTACTTTTCACGATAGCATATGGAAGGCTCAGCAGCTATACCTACATAAGCCTTTACTGGTCCAGGTGCTCAGCTTGTCTGACAGACGGGGAAAGCAGCTCTTGACAAAATCCTCGAAGGTCACAGTTGCTAAGGCATTGATGCTGGCGGCCACAGTGCTGCAGAGAGAGAAGAGCAAGAACATGGTCCAAGCTCTGCAAGGCAGAGCCACCAGCCGCCATCATCCATGGACCTGGCTGGGCTCTGGGTAAACAGGGGCAATCACACAAGTGCACGATCTGGGTCTGCAGGTCCCACTGGGCTCTGTCTGCTCATTTGTCAGGGCTTCTGTGCTAGTGCTCCTTCAGTTCACTGCCAAAGCCAGCAGGAGAAGCTAGGCTTTCATGGTTGATTCCTCTGAACTCATGTTTTTTTTTTTTTTACTTTCAGTAATTTATTCACCTACACAAGCCATAATTGCTACATTAGTTATTTGCGTTAGCTGACAATCATGGCCAGCCACTTTCTTAATCCTTTTAAACTGTACTTCTTTGTCAAAGTTGGATTGAAATCAATGTCTCTGCACTGAACCACATCCCAGAACTTTTCTACTTTTAAGTTTTTCAATTTTTCCATAATTCTATTGAAGAACAAATAGTGATGAGTTTCAAATCAAATTAGTAGAACAGATTCAATAATTAAGACATTGCATATTGTTTTCATGGTGGTTATTTGTTGTACAAGGTGCATACATGATATTCTACTTATAATCACTATTGGAGAACATCCCTATATTTATTGAATTAAGAGAATGTAGCTGCATACCTATCTTTTATTTAAATCTGATTTAAAGTACAGTTTCAATAATTAATAGATTTTACATTGTTATCTTCCTAGTGGTTATCCATAGTACAAGAAGCAGACAGGATATCCTGTCCAAACACTATTAGTACAAATCTTTCTTCTCCTAGAGTTATGATGAAGTAGCTGCATATTTATGCTAACTGTATTGTATATATGAATATAGAATGGTCCTTCCTTTGTATCCCCCTTTTTTGTTTAGTCCTGTCAGAGATGGATATTCTATTGGCATTCAATTATTGTAGGTGCTTGAATTCAGCAAAACACTCCAACACAGTCCAGCAGTCCACAATAGTAATGGGTTATCCACAGAAGTTGTTGACTAGAGCCTTTCACAGCTCAGCATATGGGTGGTTAAGACCAAGATGAAGCGATACCTATATAACAAGAAATGCAACTTTTGTATCTGATAAGGTCAGTCAAGTCCCCTCAGGGTTTATCCGGTAACCCTATACCTCACTTTGAATATCTTTGTCAGTGTCAGCCATGTGGATGAGTCACGATCATTGCTTGATCAGTTTGCTCTCTGTGGAAGCTTGAGAGAATGTTTTCTCTCCATGTGACTCTCCTTAGGCACACTCTACATCATCGATCACATTCCTCTGTGGCTCCCTAATCTCCCTGATCAGAAAATTTGGGGTACAACTGAATTACATAATGTTACAGTACAGGTTCTCCTATATCCTGAGTCTTCACTGACCTAGAAAGGCTAGGGCCAAAATGTTGGGCTGACCTTCAATCCCTTCTATTTCTCCAATTTTTGATCTGCAAACTTAGATTGTTAACCATCCAGAAGAGAAGCTGATTATTACCCTGCAACATATGCAGTTCTGTTTACCCTATGTATCTGTCTAGATATCAAACATCTTATGCATAACGTGGAGCATATATTTTCCATCAAGTATTGATGTATCAAATTTTAAGTCCTTACAGAATATGAGGGAAAAAATTTTAAAAAATAGTACTCTACACATATTATTACTCAGAAATTTAGAAATCTAACCACATACAGACTTGTAGTAGAACAGTCCTGTAACCTTTTTTTCATTTATTATTCCCCCCCCCAAAAAAAAAACTTACTTGTGAGACAATATGGTAATGATTGGTATGTCATGACAGGAAGTATGTATTTAACTGACCAGAATGGCAGGCATTCCAAGCGTGACCCTTCCATTACACATTGCTATCTTTAGTGCAGTTGCTCGGTTCACAGGTATCAGCATATATAGATAGTCAGGTTGAGAATCCTACCACTTAACTTCTACTTTCAAAAACCTGCTGATGTTTCTTGGGATCTTTGACTTGCCCATCTTGTGTGTACAAATGTATGGCTTTGTCCCTGTTCTGTTTCCCAGCTTTTCTCCTTACCCTCTCCTTGATGTCCAATCCTTGTCCAATCCTTGCTCTCCCTTTCCTTGTAGTTGTGTTACACCTTTCTATTTGTATTTCTCCTTTTGATTTCTTATACTAGGGAGTATAACTCATCTTAACAAGTAATTCATAGGTCATCAGAGGGCACCAGAAGGAGTATATGTTTGTGCTGAAGTTGGAACAAAGGCATGAAGTACAGCCCACTCTAACCCAGCAGTCAGTAGAGTTTGTTATCCGTTAATAGTCAATCTCTTCATTCATTCTTTCATACCCATTCCAGGTATAAAGCAACATACAATGGCAACCTGGCAAGTCACAAATCTTATCCTTTAAAATACAGATTTTTTTCACTGTTTTATTTTTTATTTTTTATTTTTATTTATTTATTTATTTATTTATTTTTGTCTTTTTGAGACAGGGTCTCACTATGCAGTTCAGGCTGGCCTTAAGCTCACTTTGTAGCTCAGGCTGGTCTCGAACTCACAACAATCCTCCAGCCTCAGCCTCCCGAGTGCTGGGATTACAGGCATGCACCACCACGCCTGGCTTTTTTCACTGTTTTAAAAGCATATTTATATGAGATAATTATATTGAAAAAGAAGAAAACAAAAATACTTACAAATATTATTTGAATAAAATCAACTAAAAACAAGGGGAAAAATCAAAATATCAGAAAAATTCTGTAAAAGAACACTAGTGCCACAGGAACAGAAATCAGATCCCTTTTGAAAGCATGCCCATTACATTACTGGGTTTGTCATAGAGATCAAAGGAATATAAAAGTGAATCCTAAATTGTTCTCAAATACACAGAAGAATATAAGACATAAAGTAGCATTACAAGGCAATGTGTGTGCAGCAGAGCCGTGGGTGTGAAGCTGTCCTTGCCCTTGGGACTCCATTCAGCCTGATGAGCCCCAGATGACAGCTTCAAATTTTAGAACTTAGTGTTTTCCTGTCTAGATCTTGGTGTTGCCGTAAGCCAAGCACTGTGATTTTCTTATTCCTCTCTTTTGAAATAGAAATAAATACCCTGAGTCAGCACCTTACAAGTATGTGATTTAAAAAAAAAAAAAAAACAAGGATCACAGCTAGATTTGCTTTGGGTCTCAGGAGATTTGGGACTTGGATTTTTGAGCAATATTGGCACATTTAAGATGCTGGGGAGCCTCTGCCTGGGAATCAATGCTCTCTACCTTGGGAGATGGACCTCAGCCGTGTCAAATAGTGATGTCAAATGTATCTCCAGTTGTGTGTATTATAAGCTTAGTGTCCCAGGTGGTGCCACTGAGAGATGGTGGAAGCTTTGAAAAAATGTGCTGTAGTGGAGAGACCCTAGGTTATCAGAGGCTTGGGCACAAAGAGGTTACATGACCTGAGTTCCTGTCTCTCTCTTCTGCTTCCAGGGTCATGAGGTCAGTGGCTTTGCCTTGCTAGGTGCACCTACCATGACTGCTGTTTCCTCATGGACTGGAAGCTCCAAATACTAGGAGCCAAAATGAACCTTATTTCTTTCTATGTGAATTGCCTCATATATTTAATTACAGTGACGGAAATGTGACCAATTCAGCACTAGGGTAGTTTGAAAAAATATACAAAAAGTTCTGGAGTAGAGACAGAGTTGGGCTTACATACTCTCACAGCCATTTTCTTCCTCTTTCTGGATACACAGGCTACCTTGCTAAATTTCAGTGCCCTTATGCTGAATGGATTGCATATAAGTTTCAGTCTCTTATGCTGTGTGACAAGTAATAAGCAAACATAAATAAAGTGCTCAGCACGGAAGCTGACAAGTCCTCTGGGGCACTGACCATCACAACCATCCCCCATCAAGGGCATCATCGTGATCATCATGTTGTCAGTATACTAACCTCAGCGTCCCGCTGAAGGCACAGGCCACAAAAAGTCCTGGGAGTCCTGGCATTTTGTCAAATATTTCCATGACAAAATATGGCATCAGCTAGTGAGGAAGCAGAGAGGGGACGGAGAGAGAATCAATGGTTGTCTCAGCAGAATCTAAAAGATGGAGATGCAAACTTTTAGCAACAGGAGATAGGAAATTATTTTTCTTACGCTTTCAACATATACCATTGCTAATCTGTTTAATCTGAATTTAGCACTTAAAGCCCTAAAATGCCTGAGATGGGTTTTAGGGAATCAGAGTGTGGTGTTGTACTCTGGCTAGTCCATAGGAAGGAAGGCCCCACCAGACAGAGCTGGACAGCTGCAGCCAGGGCTGGGCAGGACAGAATGACAATTCCTCCTGAGCACACTCCCGGCCAATGGAGTTGTAAAGCCCACATTTAGTACTGGACAACAACAAAAGGCGTAGGCTGTGCTGCGAAGATAAGAGCACAGGGATTGGGGCCAGGGAGATGGCTCAGTGCTATAAGCACTTCCCTGGCAAGCGCAAGGGCATGAGTTCCATCCTTGGTTCCACCAAAAAATAAAAACAAAGAGCACAGGAATTATGGACATCTGGGACATTTATCCCATGCTAAACTGCAGCATAGTCACAACCTGGGAGTTTGTAGGCAGTGTGCAGCAGCACTGGAACCCACGCTCTCAGCTGCCCTGACCAGCCTTCAGGCCAGGACTCAGGGCAAAGTGAGGTTCCTTTCCTTTACCTTTTTCTCTCTTTGTGGTGTTAGAGATCAAACCTGGTCCTTTATACTCGCAACTCATAGGATGGCCAATACCATAGGCTCACGAAGTGCACCCTTCACACACACACTCACACACACACACACACACACACACTTTGCCTCTTATAACCAACCACTGTGAGCAACATCACCCAAGAGCAGAGGGAAGAAACCAATGTCTTGGAGTTAAAGATCTATCTAGAGGCAGAGACAGAACGCGGGCTAGCCTCAACATCACCCAGCCATGGCCAGAGCACCACTACACCCAAGGAAGCCATACCTGGTCCGGGGCTGAGATCATGCCAGAAGTCCAAGGGTCACAGTCTTTGAAATAGGAATACATGATTAATCCAGAGAAGACCGCACACACCAGGATGATCCAGAGGCCCAGCAAGTTAAAGTACAAAGCACTAGAAAAAAGTACATGGACCCACGGGCAGCCTCTATGACAGGTCATCATACAGTAATGTCGAGTTTTGGGGTCCTTTTATTTAGCTTTCATGAATCATTATATTTTGTACTTTTGGGTTTGGGAAGTATATCACATTTTAGACTTATTAACAAAGTCAAGAAAAGTAATGTTTTAGATGCATTTTGTTTTAAGATGGAGAGGACTGTTTTTTTTCTTTTAACAAGACCTCACTATGTGTGATATGAGATCTATTTTCTTGGGTAAGATTTCACATACCTGTCACTCATATTATATAACTTGAAGTGATTTCCTCCCACCCACTGACTTCATGAAGCTGTCAAAAAGATGAATTAGATTTTAGTATCTTTTTTCCCAAAGAGATAATGAGATAAAGTAGAAATAGACCACTTATGGAAATGCTGCATTCACTTTGGAAATTAATTCAGAGAAATTAATGTTGCATTTTTAAAAGCAATATAAAGTATTCAAGACTTAAGATTATCCTACCCATATGATTTGGAACAATGAATTGCTTTCTACAACACAGAGACATTCATGATTCTAGCTGGGTGACTTTATAGTATTTTGTTTTTATTTTCTATCCATTCCATCCTTTGACAGTTAAAATCCTACCCCAGAGAAGATTTGAAAGCAGACAGTTTAAAGAAGCCCAAAATCATAAACAGTCCCACTGGGGAGAGAGTTCAAAGGTCTGGGCACTTTCTTGAATCCAGTCATTGAAGGGCAGAGATGCACCCACACTCAGATGTAAGAGCATACTCTCATTTCAAAGCCGCCTGTCTCCTGCACTGTACGGTGGACCCAACTTCCACAAGAACCTTAAATCAAAATAGTACTTTAAAAAAATAACATGTTTGATAAAGCATTTTTAGTTTTCATTTTCAAAGAGCTTTATCATCTCAAAATGTACTTTCTCAGAAGTGTTCTGACAGCCTTGAGTTTTCTTTGTTCTTGTGTGCTGGGTTTGGAAATAAACTGGCACCCGAAATGATCAGGGGCCTTTGTATCATTAATCATGCCCAGCGTTGATCATCTCGGGGCAAATTCTATGCAAAGTCATGCTGAGGTCTGCTCTTACTGACAGTCCTTCCTGACAATCCTTATCGGAAATAGTGGTTTGCTAGATTTACGAAAACCTATAGAAAGGTTTTGTCATGATAGAATTTCTCAGGAGGTGCAACAGTACGATGTATTTATTGTCTATTACCTGTTTTTGCAACAAACCAACAGAGTAACTTATTCCCAGAAGACAGCATAAAGCTGACAGAGAGAAGATATCAAATTAATTCATTTTTGTAAGAAATGATGGAGTGATTAAATGAATCTATTAATGAATGATAGAAAATCTTGACAAGATAAGTGCACCGATTGTTGCAGTTATGTTTTGAAAAGAGCTTTGGACTTGGAGTCTGGGCTTGATGCTTATCAACTGTTTGGTCATGGAAGAGTGAACTGACACTCTGATTCAGTGGTTCTATAAAACAGATTGCAACACATGGCTACACTTTTTATTATAGCACTAATATGAGAACAGAATGTGTTATACTCCATAAAATAGATGGAGGATACATAGGCATATAGAAGGCATGCATATATTATTTAAAATCAATGATATAACTTTGCCAGGCCACCATGGAATATGAGAAACAAGTGCTGAGATTATACAGTGCTGGCAATTGCGTTTTTAAATGTTTTTTCACTGAAATTAGTCTTTGATTCTATGCGGAGCTAATTCTCATATTTGTAAAAGTGCCACTTCACAAATCCATTAAAATGATGTATTGGATGTCTCTGTCTATCAGTCCCAGTTCTGAATTCTGTAATATAGCAAGGATCAACCTAGGACCCATCCCATTCTGAGACTGGAGATGTGTGAAAAAACGCTGAAATGAGGGATAAGTAAAATGACTTTAGATATGAGACTTACGAGGAGAATAAGCTGAGAAAAAAGAGGATAAAACGAAGGCCACTGCGTGTGGGTGTGTCTGGCCCTGCTGGAACTGGGCTCTGGTGGCAGCCCGGCTTCCGGCAGAACCCCGCCACCTGTGCTGTGTTTGTTGCGCAATCTACTATGTGTAGTCCTGAAAGGGGAGCTCAGGCCTGCAAACCAACAATGCATTTCAGTGACCTTCTAAGTGATGCTATTTCCAGGCATAAGGAAGACCTGGTCTCAGATAAAGTTGTGTCTGGTGAACAATAAGAAGTTTTGGTCCTGAAGTTAGCTGCAAACGTGCCAATCCACCCCTTGTTTCCCCAATGGCCATGGTCATTAGCAATTTTATGGAATTATTTTCACTGACCTACATTCAGGATGTAACAGAGTGCAATTTTTTTTTTTTTTCCTCCAGGGTCCAAAGGAATGTTTCAATTATATTAGCATGTGAGATATCTAGATAGTGAAGGAAGGGCAGAATGGTTTGGTCAGCATTCTGCAGACCTTACTGGGTGAGAGTTTACAGCTGACTAAGAGTGGTCCCCAACTGTCCAGGAAGTGCCATTGGGGCTGCAGTTCTGTGACAGACAAATCTCACAAGTCTCTTCCCTAAGATAGCATGTCTTGGCTGTGTCAGCCTTTCTCTTCCCTGCACTGTGTGGCGAAGTCACCTTACCCCTCTCCAGGAAAGCTTTCTAAAGAGTGTTTACATTTCATCTTTTCTCACTCTCAAAAACTTTCAATCACAACTCTGACTTTGGGATAACAATAGGGATTGCTGCAACCCTCAGGAACAAATTTAAATGCCTCAGACTACATGTACCTGTTTGTCTTCATGACTATCTCTCCTTTGCTCATGTGATTTATAATGCATTAATTGGCAAACTGTGAGCATCTGGGTGACCTGGCATTGATATTTTGCTTGAAGCAAATCAGCCCATTTAATAATGTTTTGAGATTTCTACAGAAGAATGTATACGTGTGCACACAAACACATGCACACCCTCCCCCACACACGGGTGTCTCTGTGCAGAGGCACACACAAGCCTGGCCTCCTTAAGGTATCATTTTGTTCGGTAAGAGATGAATAGTTAACAGCACAATGCATTAATCTTGACATTGTGAAGCAAAAGGATAAAAAAAAGACATGATTCTGACCTTTCAGGAGCTGAAGTATTAGTAGGAGAAAATGAAGCATTTTTACAAGGAAAAACTATATAAGTTTGTGAGATTAAAAAAAAACTAGATTAAATATCTTCAGATTTTATATCTAGTTTTTTTTTAAATATATATATATGCATGATAATTGAGATAATTGTACTGCCGATTTGTGCTGGTCTTTTGAAAGGAGTAGTTAATACTTATTTTTTTCTCTTTTATCTTTTTTCTCTTTAATTTCTTATAACATTTTTGTTGTTGTTTTGCTTTGCTTTTTTTTTAAAAGAAACTATTTTTGCACATTTATACCTGGTAACCAAAACTAACAATTTGAAGATAACATCATGCAGTACAACTGTTGTTCAATTTCTATTACTTTGTTTAGTAAAATTTTGAATCATTTCTAATGCTGTTATTACTATTTTATATTTAAAAAGTTAAAACGCTGGGAACCTTGATGTGCACCCACGATTCAGATACTTGGGAGGCTGACGGGGGAAGGAGCTCGAGCTTAGAGGCTTCGAGTCGGCCTTGCAGCCTAGCAAGATCCTGTCTCAAAGACAAGTGATAAAGGGCCACCCTGATAGCTCAGGAGATTAAAGTGCCTGCTCAGGCAGTGCACAAGGTGAGCCCACAGGGCTCACTGAGACAGCAATTGACCCTGGGCATGGTGGTTCGTGACTGTAATCCCAGCTCCTGGGAAGCTGAAACATGAGAATAACTATGAGTCTTATCTGTGTAGTGAGACCCTGCAGACCCTGTACTAAATACATTTAAAATAAATAAATAAGTAGTCAATAAGAAAAAATAGATAAACAAGTCCCCTGGATTTAACAGAGTAGTTATTTTACCAAAATAATATCTTTATAGATACATCCAACTCAAGTTTATCTTAAAGCCACATTTTAAATGGATTTACTTTTCAATGAATTTTAAGATAAAAGTCACATGCATGTTTGGTACTACTGCTGTGTGTTAGGTGGTAATCATGTATGTGCAGGATTTGTTACAACATTATTTAACAGGACTTGATTATGCCAACAGTGAATGAACAGAGTGGCAACTTATCCACTCAATTCCTCTCAGTTATGAACTATACAAGTTGTAGCATTACATTCCTCCACTTGGTACTCAACTTGCAAAACTGAGTTGACTCTTTTCCAGCCCATTTTAATGTTTTATTCAGTGAAAACAAGAACTTATGCATTGAAAATATTTTAAAAGCATGTTGGGTATCATGCACTGACTCTGTACAAGTTTAGGACATTTGCCTCTGAGAGAGAAGCTGGGGCCTTGGGCAATGTCACTGGTTTCCACAGAAACCCTTCCATACCCACCCCAGGTGCAATCCTGCCATTTCTTCCAGTTTTGTGAAAGGCTATGGAATGACCTGTGGTCCCCCTTGCCAAGCACAGGATGGCCAGCAGCAGATGGAAGAGGTGGATTCAGCAGGCCTTGAAAGCCTGGAAGCAGCTGCAGCCACATTTCATCCAGGGTTTCATCCTTTTTTGAAACCATTAAGGGGAAAAGTAAGTTAGAATGCAGTCCAGAGCTACAGGACTGCTGAGCAAATCCCAAAGCCAGTTAGTGTTCAGAAGAAAGCTCAACCTCACTTGATAGACAGGCATAAAGGAAGCTGAGAGTCAGCTATTTCTCACAAATACCTACATTAAAGAAAAATAAGACTATCACTGATCACTCAAATTATCAAGCAATAGCTACAGAACATGAGAACAGACCTGCATAACTGTAGCCAGTCATTATAGCTCTACTTCTGCGGTGCTGACACTTAACTGTATCAATTTGACTTGAGAGTGGCCCAAGTAAACAGAACAGTTCTGCTCACATTTAGGTGAGTCATGAGGGTATGCCTTGAGGGTACACTCTACTAGAATGTACAGGTCATTCTACTAGGTGGCCCCTTTCACCTGTACTCCTCCACCTCCAACATGACATCTTCGTTCCACTACATTCTTCTACTGTCAGCTTTCTGCCCTGGATCCATCCACCAAGGAGTGAATCTCTTTTCAAATCAAACCTCTCACCCTCTATGTTGTGGCTGTTGGGTAGTGTGTCTTAGAGAGGATAAGGCTGATAATAATAATAAAAAAAAAATAGTACTAAGAGTGGGGTTGTTCCTGGGGTTGCACTTGACCATGTGGTTTAGAAGTCCTTGGAACTGCTGTGAGGGAGGAATTCGAACAAGTTTGAAGTGTGTTGGGTAGTGTTAAAATACTATGAGAAGAGCCTTGTGGCGATTAAGGTTAGAGTCAGAAAATCAGCATGCTGAGAGGCACACAGACAGCAAAGCTCCAGCAAGGGTGTTTTAAGTGGGAATAAGTGTTGGTAAGTGGACTAGAAGCCATGCATGCTGCACTCTAGCAAAAGAAAGTATGTCTACAATTTGCCCACAGCTAAACCTGGGAGGCTGAGTTTAAGGGTGACAAACTAACAGATCTGGCAGTGAAATTTCAAGAGGTCCCAAAATTTAAGTTCTGTCACAGGTACTGTTGGCTATTTCAGAGAAATGTAGCAGGAAAGAGGCAAAAATAGAGAAAAAATCAAAGCTTAAATGTTGGCCCTAATGGAACCACATATAAAGTTAAGACTAAAAGGTTTGAGGCTGCTAAAGAAATTAATTTTATCTTAAAAGGAAACCAAGTTTTCATGGGACAAAAGTAAAAATAAAAACCTTTAGGCCATCCCATCTCAGTAATGGATAAGACCCCATCTATAGAAGGCTGGAAGTACAAAAGTGTCAAACTTTCACTTCAGAGAACCCCGGCTTCCTGCCCAGGCACCTGGAGAACTGGTTTCCTGGGGCTCATGCTACAGCTCTCAGCCACTGTGGTACTCAGAGACCACATCTGTGGCCCAGTTGGTGCTCCTGGCACAGCAGACCTTGGCATGGTCCTCATGAGGCTGCCTTCCCAGTGTTCAGGTAGCATGGTCTGTGGGCTCAAGAAGGCCTCCATCCATGGTTCAAAGTGTGGCCTTAGTGGCCAGGCAAGGACCTCCTGAGAGGGAGGGCTCGAGCTTCACAATGAACTCAAAGATGTGCTGGAAGCCCACCACAGCTGAAAGTATCAGAAATACAAAATATTTACTAAACAAAGCTACAGAGCATTGATGACCTTAACAAGGATCCACACACTGAGGTCACCCCAGCCCCTAAAACTCACAACTTTCCACTCCTATCTATTCTCAGAGGACAGATGTGGAGCCAGAAGATGAAACATTAGTCCCATTGCTCTTTCATATCTTATCATCCTCCCCTTAAAAAATCGAAATCTTGTTTCTGTGTTCCTTGGAATTATGTAACTTTTTTGTAATTTTACAGAAGTTCATGATTAAGAGCTTGCCTGTAGTGTCAGAAGAGACCATGACTCAGACTGTATCAAAATGTTAACGTCACTGAAACTTTGGGAAAGGGATTATTACATTTTCAGTTGTACAGAGGACAGTCATTCATGGGAAGCAAAATTATAGACATGTTAATGTCTTTACTTAGGGAAGAAATGTATTTGGGTTGTACATTGACAAGGGTAAAAATGTGGTGGTTTAGCTTAGCTGTAGCAGTCTGGTTGGCTTGGCAGTGGCCCGAGGAATTAGTAGAGCACACTTCTGGGTGTGGTCAGGAGGTATGCACTGCTATCCCTGACAATCTTCCTCTGTTCTAGTTCTTTCAATCCTAAAACTAAGAACCTTCACTATACTCAACCTTTGTGCCATTAAGTTTCCACTGCAGGTTCAGTCAACCAGAGATCAAATGCTCTAAGACCACCTTCTCTAACTTGTGGCTGCCGAGTGTTTTGTTCCAGTTACAGAGAAGCTGACTTACACAATTTCCAAGTTTGCTCTGAAAAAGCCTTTCACTGTATTTCCTGGGTAGAACCTCCCATACCATTTTCCCTGATTCAAGAATTATTGTTTGCTCAAATAAACACTTTTAAGTTGTATTGTGCTGAGTACCTGTAAACATAGAAAAACATATTAATTAAACTGACTAGAAATCAAGTGCAGCTCATCACAGAAGTGTGGAGCAAAACTGTATGCAATTTATCTTTGAGGCATCAGCCTCAGCGCTGCAGGTAGCCCAGGGATTTCATAGTGAATATAAGCAGCATAAAACTGGTAGCAAAGGCCAGCAGACTTAAGTCAGCACTCAGCTCAGCTGTCATTTGCTGCAGTGGAATTAGTGCTGTTGAACTCAAAAATCTTGTTGAAAAGGCCAAGTAAATATTTCATTTCTTTCTGTTTTCAATATGCATACACCCATAGGAAGCATACAGTAAGAACTAAAAAAGGTAAAATGAAACAACTTTTTCTACATCTGTAGAACTTACAGCTTAGCATGCTTTTCTGTTTTGCAAGAGATACATCTCTGGATGGTTGATTGATTAACTCCATAGATGCCGAGCCATGTAAAAGTTCCTCCAACCGAGATTGTCCAAAAAGTGTGTCTCCGAAGAGGATCTGTATCAAAACTAAGACACAGAGAACTCAGATGGACCTTCGAAGCCCAGATGTTACTTTACTTGATAAGAACATGCAGTTGTAAGTCTTCACAGAGTGTAAAAAGCAGTGCTGGACATACTCAACAATCTGCAGTCGCGATCCATTTGCTGCTTGCTCTAATACATTGTGGAATCCACTAGCTTTCATGGATCCTTGAATGAGAACTGTTAAGAAGCCCACAATCATGACAACCATCTGAAATGCATCTGTCCACACCACTGCCTTCAATCCTCCCTGAAATGAAGATAGTTGATGTGAGTGATGGAGACCAATTCTTTTTTTTTTTTTTTTTTTTTTTTTTTGTCTTTTTTGAGACAGGGTCTCACTATGCAGTTCAGGCTGGCCTTAAGCTCACTTTGTAGCTCAGGCTGGTCTCGAACTCACAACAATCCTCCTGCCTCAGCCTCCCAAGTGCTGGGATTACAGGCCTGCGCCACCATGCCCGGCTTGAGACCAATTCTTATTTGAACAACTTTCTTATCCTTGTGGCCATTCCTCCATGAATTTATCAACAGTTACAGGATGTCTTCAATTTGCTTTACCTTTTTTGAAATAGCAAGCAAGAAAGGCCTCTTTTTTAAGTTAACAGAAATTATATTCTAATGAAAGAAGCAATAATGGATAGCAGGACAGCTATTAACTTACACTTGTGAAACATACCAGTAAGGACAAGATACCAGGGGACCATGCAATCAGGCACCCTGATGCATCCTTGAGTCTTTAGTGTTCGGCTAAACTAAAGAGTCCCAGAGGAAATGAAAGAAAGTTGGAATAGAAGACAGAGAACCAAGAAGTGGCAAGCACAAAGAGGAGTGACTGTATTTGTCAAAGGCCAGAACAGGTAGATCGCCTACCTCAATGATTTTTCAAGAGCAAGGAGAGAGTATTAAAGAGAATTTTATAAGGAGAGGTTTTGTTCTTTGTTTCACAGCCTTTTGGTAGCTATGTGGGTAGTGGATTGCAAACTGCCAAAGAAATGGAGCCAAGAAACCAGTTCAATTTATTTCAGTTGCTTGTACCCAAGATGATGGAAAATTTGAAGCAGAGTGAGCTAAAAGGAGTCATCTTGCATGCCTGTGTCTGGTACTCTGAGCAACAAATTGGATAATGACAATATGTAATATAACAACCATTGTTAACTTCCTCTTCTTGCTTTGAAATTCTCTGCCATTTTTAATGTCTTATTTTGCTTTGCTTTTTTCTCTGCTCTTGGTATTTGTCTTTGGCAGTTTACCATCTTTTTAAAACAAAAATAAAAATAAATAAAAAGAAGAAATTTGATGTATTCAAAAGGGGTCTGAGTGACAAAAGTCATCCTAGTTTGTGATTTAGTAACACAGATGATGAAGAAAGAGAATTAATGACAATCACCTGGCTCTAGCTTGTAAAATTTGAGACATTTTTAATGAAACTAATATGATAAATACACTTTGGAGAATAGAGATGGGAGCATAGTGAGAAACAGGAGGAAAATTAGGAAGGAATGTTAGACTACATATTAATTAAAACAGAGCGTGTGAGATGCAAGGGGGAAGAACCCCGTTTCCTAAAGAAAAAGATAGCTGTAGAACCAAAAGATAGAAAGTTTAGGCAAGAATTCAGCAACATGGTTATGAAATCTGTCTTCCCAGTAAAGTCACTTGAGGAAGATAAGAGAAAAATAAACAAAGCCCATCCTAGAGATTCTAAGGTAGTTGCCTTCTGGGCTGAGACCTAAGCTGGGCCCTTTGAACCCTCCCCAAATGGTTTCCACTGTAAAATTCTAGCAGAGCACAGTGGGCCAGAAGGGAAGAAAGAGTGACTTTGATGGAGAGAAGCCCAGGGACCACAGGAGGGTGTGATGAGCAAATAACGAAAGATGAAACGAAGTGACACACGATGAAAGTACTTTGAAAATGTATGAGCACTAGGAAAATGAAAGGATGTGATATTTTTAACATTGAAAAATAGAATTATCATCACCAGTTACTCCTCCAGAGTGTCAAGAACTTCTGTGAAAGAATGACAAGCTTTATCCTCAGTTTGAGAAGAAAGAAGACATTGGGTTGCTCCAACCATTTTATGACTAAAATTTAATATAAAACTAAGCATTAAAGTCGCTGCTAAAAGTATTGCATGTATATATTTTGTTCAAGTCGTATACTAAGGCACAATAAATGTCTCACCTCCCACCTCAGTGAGTGACAGCTCTATCTTGCCTTCCTTTCAGGATGTCAAGCCTTCCAAACCCAAATCTCACCTTCACATTTTAGTAATGTGAAAACCAACCATCAAAAGCTTCAGTCCTCAGAGACTCTTCAACATATGTCACAGGAAAATCTGTATCAAACTAAACATCAGCTTGACATGCAAGAAAACAAGTCCCCTTTGTTCCAGATATTCATCAGTAATCATATTATAATTACCATGAAGTCTTCTTTGATTTTTACATAGCAAGATTTCATCACCCTTTGTATATTTCACCAATCTGTGCTCTTTGGAATCTAACATTTATGTCATTTTCATGTACACTTTAGATGGCAAGACCTGGTAATTTTAAAAATCTGTTCCCCTGATTTTTCTCCCTTGTGCTATGTACACACAAGATTAAGAGAGTAAAAAAATGCAATGTGAATTGCAGTTAGATGCACAGGCTGCATTTGGGTCTGATCCGGCTAGAGAGAGGAGAGAAGGCGCAGAGGTAATTTCTTTAGATTTAATCTTAGAGGATTATGTCTGTTGCTCCTAAATCCTTTTGGCTGTCATCCTTCAATTCCTGAAGGATAGATTTGCTGAGAAATTACAGACTGGCAATTGGTTTTCCTCAGTGCTTTGAAGATACTATTCTGCTGTCTGTGGCTTCTATTACTGCTGCTAAAAGTCTGCTTTTGGTTTCCCTTTGGAGGCATATTTGTCCCCTTTCTGACTTTTTTTCAAATATCCTTTAAAGTTGTATCTTTAGCTGTGCAGATCCCTACTTTTCTGAGACCTGAAGAATTTCAGATGATACGTTTTGGAAATACAGTGCCTCCTCCATTCTTGCTGTCTGCTTTCCTTCTGCATAGCCAATCAGATGCAAATAAGATTTTCCATTTTTCTCTTCAGAGTGGATTTGTACCATTTTTGTCACAAGAGCCAAAATTGGCCACTGACTTCCAGCTACCTAAGCTCCTCTCAGTGATACAGTTAGAGTATTGCTCCAAACCCCCCTGCTTTACATTGCCAGTGGCCTAAGTCAGCACCTCAGCAGTAGCGATGTGGGCAGCACCTGTCCCTAAGTCAGTCCACCCTTTATACCAGATACCAGCCCTAATAACCCATTTAAATTACTCTGCTACTATTTAAATTATTTGGTTATTTTTTGCTGTACTTGTGTAAAGATATGTTGTTCGGGAGCTGTCATATCTTATACAATCCAACAAAGCATTCTAAAGCCATGCCATCCAGCATTTAATTTGTCCTCTGTGGCAGATACCTCAGAGAAATGATTCATTGCTCAGGGTCAGGGTGGGAAGAGGAGAAATCTGTATTTTCACAAAGGTGGGAAGAGATTCATGAGAACTATAATCAGAAGAATGGAATGGAAGGTAAAGCCAGAACTGTGATATGACAAAGTGGTGGTATTTCCATATATAAAAATGAAAGATAAGGACATTGTAAATTGTGTATTCACTTGATACATGTTGCAAAGAGAATGTAGTGGGATCATAATGCACAATACAGGGATAGTTCTGCTCTATGCGAATATGTCAAATACTTTTTCTTTTTTGCAGAAGAGTAAAGACATTCCAACTCTCCCACAAGCTTCCCATGCCCTGAACAGGTTAATTGCACCCAGCACATGGCGTGGTGAGTCAGAGGACCAAGCATTTTCCAGTTGCAAGACAAGGGCAAAGGGTAGATGTTTAATGACTGACTATGTGTTGGGATAAACTAAATGTAACAACTGTATAGACATCTTGCCAATGCCGTTCAGCTTCCTGTTTTGAAAAACTGAGAATGTATTAAAAAATGAAGGTTAAAGGTAAGAAAGCCTTAACTGTAAACAGTAGACAAAAATAGCTGTGAAATAATTAAGTTTATAAGGTGTCAACCAGCCTTGATGACTCACACATGCATTTTCTCTCTCACCTAGTAGGCAATGAAGTATAAATACTACCTCTGATTTATCAACAGACTTGAGCTGGAGATTTATTTCTCAGAAATAGCATAGGGACATCCGCTCTCTGGCCAGGGAGCTGCTTCTTTCATTAACACTTCTCTCTGTGGCATGACTTGCTGAATGAGCTCAGAGCCCACATTCTCATAGTTCTTAGTGCAGAAAGGCACTTTAAATGGGATGTCTTCTTCATCAGGAGATTCTGACAAATCAGCCAACAGAACTCTAACTTTGGAAAGGCAGTTTTTGCTATAATTAGCCACCCTTTGCTGGAGATTCGCCTTGCCCATATTAGGAAGCAGAGCTCAGTAAGCTTTCCCAGATAGGTACATACCAGGGTGCAGTAGAACGTGCAGACGATTCCTGTGGCAAACACAGAGCCCCAGAGGTCAAATCCAGTCACTAGCAAAGGAAAAGAACATTAAAGGAGTTTCTCGGAGCCCTGTCAGGGAGCAATCTTTGTGAAGAAAAGTCACGATGTTTGTCAGGTTGTGAGCTACAGAAAGTCAAATTAAATTTTCCTCATTAAATTTTATCACTTCTGAAAAAGATGACTACATTTTTATGCCTCAAGGCAATCTATTAGTTTTATACAATGTTCTGTCAATATTTTTTTTTCTCCTAAGATTCTGTAGTTTTCATCTTTTCTCCAAAATTTTTTGTTTTGCTTTTTGTTCTTTTTGGGTAACAAAGTTAGTCTGAATAATCAGAAACCTCTATGAGTGGGAAATACTTTTCAATATAAACACATCATCTCACTAAAGTGAATATGGAGTGCTTTCAATACAGTGGATGCAACTATGAAATCTCTTTTCCTTTTTTTTCTTTCACTTTTGATTTTAGGATTTTATCCCCTTGAAGGGATCAACTGTACATCTTTGTGTGATTATTATAAGCAACTCTTACCCTTGCATTTAGATTAGCCCCACCCATGAAATCAGTGAGAAAAGGTATTTATCTTTAGCCGACTTTACTCAGTAGCAAAACTACCAGCATTTCAATGAAACAAAAAACTCAAGCCAAAGAAGGTCATCAGTCTGATCATACCCAGTTTTGTGGGGTAAAATCAAATGACTATTTGTCTTCAATGTTCAATTTTAAAGATGTTTAGAGAGAAGGCTCGAGACTCCCATTGCCCTAACCTGAGGTCAACTCCTTAACAAGGTATTTTGTGTACATTTCCCTAAGATGAGACCAGGCATAAGAATGAAGAAATGTGCCCACAGTAGGATCTGGGAACTCACCTTGGTTGAGTGCCAAAGCAGGTGCATACACCACCACCCCTGTGTAGAGAACCTGGTGGGGAGGCAAGCACCAAGTGGGTAGTGAATGACAGTGACACGGGAGGGGGAATGCCATATATATATATATATATATATATATATATATATATATATATATATATATATATATATATACATACATACATACATATACATATAACTACGCAGCTCAGCTTATAGTTATCTTCCTGTTTTCAGCCTCCCCCCAGCACTGGGATTATAGGCACGTGCCAACACGCCTGGACTCATTGCTGGCTTGGTGCACCCGGGGCTGGTGCCGCATGTGGGACCAGGAATTGAACTCTGGTCACTGCACTTGCCAAAGCAGGCACTTAGCCCACTGAGCTATCTCGCTGGCCCCCTGGAAAGATATTTTCTGAATTCTAGACATTTATTTCTTTACTCTAGCTCAGCAAGCATTTCATTCCCATCTACTGTGAAACCATTTACCACTGTAACTAATGCAATATATAGAAGAAGAGATGCAGAGACCATTAGACAGAGGAAGAGGGCTAGAACATTGTTGCCAAATTTGAGATACTGTCATGATATGGGCATGTTTCCAAAAGTTGAGCTTCTTTTGTCCTTCCCCTATCTGTCCCTCTCCTACACATCTGCTGGGCTCCCTAATGACTCCAGGAGTTATACTGAGGAGCAGAAGCACATTTCAGCAAATTGTTAAAATCTGGAACATAGCAAGGAAGTGGAAAAACTCTGCAAAGAGAAAGAACTGCACAGGGAAGGCGTGCTGCTTACATAACTTACCTACTAATTCACAAAATAGCCTTTGCTACCTTCATGGAAATGGGCTCTCTTCCAATTTCAACTACAACTCTACCACTTAAAGATGCATGACAGGGTTTCAAAACGCTGACATCTACAGGCAGCTCAAGAGACATGGCTTCCTCCCCATTCCCCGCAGCACTCAGTGGGATTTCAGTTAAGAGAGAGAAGGCTTTCTGCTAGCAGGAAGCCTGGTGAGCTTCCCAAATGGTGTGGGGAGGAAGGCATCCAAAGCCAGTGGGCTAGAAAGGAGTCCCCGTAAGAGGGGAACAGGATATTGGTTGGGGAGATTGTCTTATGGGACTTTCAACCAAGCAAGTATTTCTGCTTCAATTCACTCAACCAATGTTAAGAATACTAGTACTAATACTGATACTGAAATCAGTTAATAGACCATTCCATACCTAAATTTTGTTCAGGTTAAACATGAGAAAAGTAAATTTGAAGGAACAGTTTTGTCTTTTTTTCTGTATTTTAGGGAAGCGTCTACAGGGTGTTCAGGGTCTCACTACTAGATCAGACTCAGATTGATCCACCTGTTCACAGCCTCCCAAGATCTGCGATTACAGGTGCGCCCCACCACACCTAGTCTCACTTGTCCTCTCTAGGGAGTGGGGCCAGCACGGCACAATTTTTTCTTTATAGCTTACAGTGCGCATCTGTGTCATTATTAGCCTAGGTACTGTCTATGGCATCTATGAAAATGTGAGCAATCATGTGTCTTTAAAGTGCCTGCTTAGGAAAAAGTAGTGGCTTCTCAGTGCCAAGTCTCTCACCTGGGTTAATTGGTACCAAATAAACAAGACCCTGACTGTATCTTGCAACCCCACCATCCAAGTCAGCAGCAACCCTTTCCTTACCGTCTGTATGATGTAGATGATGGTCGCTGCATAGCGAACTGGTTTGTTGAAGCGTAGCTGTAGGTACTAGAGGAACAGACAGACACAGAGTCAGCGAGCTTGCCTAAGGGCTCTGCAATGGGGCTTTATCTGACCCTTCGCCATTTCTCTGAGCCACATGCTATGGACTCTTAGTACAATCCACTGAACCTTTAAGTCCAATATGAAATTAAAACTCACTTCCTATTCATGATTCTGGCTTTCTCCCCAGGACCAGTTAAAGCCCCTGTTTCCTGCCTTGCTGCCCCAAATGTAGCTCAGTTCTGATTGTCATCTCTGAACTACTGATGCAGCCTCAGTTGGTCTCCCAACACCAAGCCTTGCCACCATCCATCCCAACTCATAGCTACTGCATCAACTCTTAATATAGAGCTCTGATTGTGGCACTTTTCTTCTCAAAATCTCCAGCCACTTCCCATTGCTATTATGCATCTCAGGCATGGCCTACCACACCCTCTATTGTTTAATCCATACCTGGCCTCATTGTGAATCATAACACTGATCTTCTCCTAACTTATACTCCACATAAAATCATTAAGGTGTGTTTGACTAACACATTCTGTGCTGTCCCAACTTTTCCTTTGTTTAGGTGTAACTCTCAGTCTGACAGTTCTCCTCTCAAATTTTAAAATTGTTCCCCAAATTTTTAATTGTCACTGAAGAACTCAAGAAGAGGAGAGTTTTTTTCTTTTTTTTTTCTGAACCGGGAATTGAACTCAGGCACTTGCCCTTGCCAGGGAAGCATTTATTCCACTGAGCCATCTCCCCCACCCTGAGGAGTTCTTTAAAATAAAATGAGTTCAACTGCCATTACTCCTGTTCTTGCTCTGGCTTCCTTCTCCGGGCTCCTGTGACAGTAATCCTGGAGTTTCTTCATGCTAATCAGGCACACAGATATTTTGGTGTTGGATTTGTTTCAGGTCATGGATTGATCACTTGCTATGAGTGTCATGAAAATTTGCCACCAATTTGGGGACTTACAGCAGCAGTGACCTCTCCTCCTGTGTTTAGGGAGTCCAGAAGTCTAAATGAATTTCACAAGGATAAAAATCAAGGTCACACTGCACTGGGAGGTGCTAGGAGCTGCTTCTAGTCTCCCTGAGCTTTTCGTGGCTTCTGGCTGTGTCTCCCTAGCTTCTGGCTGTGTCACGCTGAGGTTTGTGTCCCAATTCTACTGCTTTCTTGCCACTCAGTCATGCACTGCCTCCCCCCATGGGTACAGTGATTGTATGTACATCTTAGGATCATATAGATAGTCCAAGATAATGTCTTCTTATTTGTGAAGATTCAACTTCTCTCTCTCTCTCTCTTTTTTTTTTTTTGTACGGAGTCTCACTATACAGCTCAGACTCCAAGTGATCCTCCTATTTTCAGTCTCTTCAGCACTGGGCTTACAGGCATGCACTACCATGCCCAGACCCAGTCACTGGCTCAGCGCACCTGGGGGTGGGACAATGTGACATGTGTCTCTCTTGGTTTTCATCATATCACAGGTTCTAGGCATGGAGATCTCTCTGTCTATATATCTCTTTCTTTCTCCTCTCTCCTTCCTTCCAGTCCTGGCTCAGCATGAGCAGAGTCAGTCAGAAAATATGAGTTAGAGGAAACTTAGTTACAGTTCTCTACTCAGCACTCCTAACATCCAAGAAGGATCCAGGAAACATGTGTGTATCATTTCTACCAAGTTGAAACTGCAATGCATCCCAGTGAATTCTGAGTGCATCACCTAAAAATAAACTGATTATTTACCACAGAGGATCTTATAAGATTATACAAGCTAACCATTAATAACAATTAAATAATTAAAATAAAATTGTAGGTTTAATAATAGCAGAAGAGCTATAAGGAATTGTGAAAGCACCAGTAGGGTTTGATCTACAGATGGAGGTCAGGAAAGGATTTTGTGAGTAAGAATTCTCAAAGACATGAATTTCTAGAAGACATTCTTGCAATTCATAGTGAACACATATTTGATGAACAAATTAGATTGTAGAAGTACCAATGACTCAAACATTCAATTCCTTGGACGTCATCTCTACTTGGAATTTTTTTACTATATGAATTTAAGAAAATCATTTTGATTGAACCAAAGATTCTCTACTGACCAATACTCTTCCTAGAGACAACATATAAATGTTGCACTGTTTAAAATGGATCTTTCTTTGAAATAAGGAGAACTTGGTAGAAATGTGACTCAGCTTCAAACTAGCTCACATTTTCTGTCTGATCCTGCTAGATGCCCTGAGTCCTCAGGTCAAGAACTACCTTGTTGTCATATATCCCATTCAGTTCACTGGGTTACTAATAACAGTCAAGGGAACGTGTGAATGAGATTCCAGCTGTAAACAAAATATTCTTACAGAGGCAGGGGAAAGAAAAGAGGATTCGAAGTATGAAATATCGTGAGACAAAAGACAGCAAAACTTCTGTGCTGAAGACACGTTGGACTCCTGCCCTATGCTTTTGAGAAGAGAAATATACTTCCCAAGCACTCAAGATTTCTGCACTAAGCCCTGAGTCCCACTACGTAGACTAGACACAGGAACTTTAATGCTTGGTTGATTGTGTCAACCTGAGAAGAGTGGAAGCTTCTAAGGTGGCCCAGCAATTCTACACCCTAGGGTGTAGAGGGCCCACCCTAGGGCAGCTCATGGCCTGGACACTATAAGGGGGAATTGAGGAAAGACACTTGTTTCTGTTCTTCAGGGGAGCTCCAGCCTTTGCCTTCAGTTTGTACATCATCTCCTGGCTTCTCCTGCAGAGTGTTTCCCTCGTATACTCTTCAGCCTCCTAGAGCAGACTCTTTGGCTTCCACTCTTTGGCTTCTGTGCATCCTTCAGCCTTCTGGTGTAAACTCTTCAGTTTTCTAAGGTAGACCTATCATCCTCCTGTATGGACACTACAGAGAGCTCCAGATCTTGGACTGAATCCTTTGGTTTCCAGTGTGCACCCTCTGCTTGCTTCCTCATCCAACTTTGTAATTTCTTATACCTTCGTAAGCCAATATTGTAATTTCTTATATCTTTGTGTATCTTATTTCTGTTTTTCTAGGAAACACTGACTGACACAGGAACAAAATGGCACCCATCAAGTGCATGATAGAAACAGTCAAATGTGTGATGATCCCACATACAGTGAGGTCTTACTGGCTGTTTTTGTCACCATGGGGCAGCAGACACAGCTTGTTGGAGCTCTGTTCCAGTACATGTTGGTAGCATCTAGATGAGCCTCTGACTACCTACTTGAGGGTTTCCTTCCAACCTTGACACAGCACTGGCAGGTCAGGAGTGTGTGGGGATGTTATCAAGGCATTCAGCCAATGGCTACATGGAGGTGGAGAGATAATGCACTCTTCTTAACCTTTTGGAGAGCAGCTCACAATGCATGTTCTGCACTGTCTTGACATCCCTAGTGCATGGAACCCCTTCAGTCACAATGGTAACATTCTAGGAAATGCACCTTTATTTTCTTTCTCTCCTCCTAAGTCTCACTTTGTTACCTGTCTACCAGTGCTTACTGGAATCATTTCCCAAAGATGATTTCCCTTCAAACTCTTATCTCTGAATCTGCTTCTAGGGAGCACAATGTAAGTCACCATTTCCAGCAAATAGAATGCAAAATGTGGTCTTTAAAATGCCACATGTATTTTCTTGTGGATCAGAATTCTCCATCACATAATGAACCCAGGGAAGCCTCCTGGAAGATGAAAAGAAATGTTGAACAAAGTCAGGCTGCCTTGTGTGGTTCCCCTGAATGAGAAAAACCCTAACTACACAATTCCTGATGTGTCACAGAGAAGCCCCAAGTGAGTCAAGAGGAGAACCCAGCTGAGGAAGGTCATGAAGCTGAATAATGGAACTAAGATCAAATTACTGTTTTGAGTTTACTTGGGGTGGTGTGTTACACAGCAGTAGACCACCAATGTCAAATTGGGAAGATGTTGGAACAAAATAATAAAAAATATATGGTCTTGGTTTGGAGAACGGTGATGTGTGAAGTCTGGGAAGCAAAAAAGAAACTTTCTGGAAAGTGCAAAGCTGCATGGAGATTACCATAGGAAGTCAGTGGGCTTTCTGTACATGCATGCATTTAGATTTAGCCCACTGAGTAATACCTGAGAGATAGCTTTGGGATGAGAAAAGATCAAAGTGGATCTGAAGGTAGACTCCTTAGGTTCTGACCTGAAATTTGTCAGTATCTTTCTCCATGACCTAAGCCACTGTTTTCTAACCCACAACACAGAATAGGCCACTTCAGTGCATCATTTGACTTCTGAAAGAACATGCTCCCCCTTCCTGCCAGTGAACTTGCTCACTCACCCAAGGATCCTCCTTGGTGGCTGTGGATACTTTCCCTCCTGGAAGGAGTGAAACAGAAGTTCAAAGAAAACTCATCTACTCCATGCCTGGTTTTAACTGTATGATACCATCACTATGCTGGATCATTTTAAGAATAACAAACTTAATCCACCTTGTATTCCAACTTAAGAAACAACAACTCCAGGCTTCACATTGGTTCAAGACTAATTTAGATAAAATCAATCTCTCCTGCTCTCCAATTCACTTCATCAAATATTGCTGCAGCCAACCCTCCACCTCAAAACAACCAGCTTCATTTCTGCACCCATTACCACACAGCCATCATTATCTCTCACTCAAGTTATGGCAACAGACTCCCAGTCAGCCACCTTGCTCCAATGGCCTCGTATCAGTGTTCTAGACCAATATTTCAAATATGAACCACATCATGTCACTCCTCTACCAAATCTTATAGGGACCTTCTAACCTGGAGTAAATTTCAGTCCTTACCATAACCTAAACATTGGTTATTGGCATAACATTGGCTCAGACCCTATACATTCCCTGTCCAATTCTCCACTGACATTTTATAACACCATTTACTATGCTTAAAAAATACTGAGTCATAATATCTTTTTTTTTTTTTTTTTT